>CAUYQG010279315.1:0-19877 GCA_963574415.1 Tarsius wallacei | reverse complement strand
ACTGCAGCCTGGGTGACAGAGTGAGACTCTGACTCAGAAAAAACAAAAAACAAACTACCTAGGGCCGGGCACGGTGGCTCACGGTTGTAATCCCACCACTTTGGGAGGCCGAGGCAGACGGACTGCTTGAGTTCAGGAGCTCGAGATCAGTCTGGGCGACACAGCGAGACTTCGTCTCTACCAAAACAAATAAAAAATCAGCAGACATGGTGGCATGCACTTGTAGTCCCAATTACTTGTGAGGCTGTGATGAGCCATGACTGCATAGTTGTACTCAAGCATGGGTGACAGAGTGAGACCCTGACTCAAAGTTTTAAAAAAAGTGTATCACTTGGGAGTGATTCTTTTCTTTGGATTCTTCATGGGTCTACATGAGCTATGGGGGGTAGTTCTGTGACAGGCACAGCTGACACGGATTAGCCCTTACTGCTGTTCTGCGAAGACTCATGGGGTTGGCACCCATGCTTTCTGGATTTTGAGTCTGTGTCCACAGTTGACACTCTCCTTCTGGGCAGTTGCCTGATATGGTAGACGGTAGATGGCAGACCTCACAGTGAAGTCAGGGAAAAGACACCAAAAAAATTTTGCTAGAGATGTCCCATATACATATATATATAATATTTTATTTTAAAATGTCATTGAGCATATACATTTCTTTTGCCTTTACCAGGGGACATTGCACCTAAGTTTCAAAACACACAAAATAGATCCCCTTTGCTAAACAACTTTCATTTTTGGGTTACAAAAGTCAATGTTTCACAATCACAAAGCATAAAGGTCCGTGGTTCTGGAATCGCTTCCAGGCAGACTGTTCTCACTCATGGGACGCAGGGGGGTTCTGGAAACCCGGACCAGGATACATTCCTCACAAATGATCTCCCCCACGGGCCTCGGCCTCGTTGGGTCTCCAGAAGAAACAAAGAAAACCAGGGGTGGGCTGGGGGGGGGTGGGTAGCAAAACAGGAGTCAACAGAATGACCTCAGGACTCCGGGAACAAACAAAATACTTGCGGGAGGGCAGAGGACACGGGGTCTCTTTCTCCAAGTACATCACAGGAGAGAACAACAGCACAATGACAGCCTTATTTGGTCACCGTCTACCTGGTAGCTACATGAACGAAACTTCACCTAAGACGCGGAGGAGAAATTAAAGCTATTTACACAGATAACACTGTGGATTGGAAAGAGTAGTCCTCTCCAGACCAGCAGCAAATGCAACAAGCAGCCATGGTGCTCACAAGAGGGGGGTCAGGCTGCCTACGTCGTGTCCTTTGAGAAATTCCAGTGTCCACAGAAGTGCCACATTGCCCAACAAAACCAGCGTCTGCTCAGAGAAGTGGGCCAGGGTGTGCAGGCTGCAACATCTCTCTGCAACTGAATCCTCAAAAATCCTAGTTTCTATCATGATTCTGTCTCATGGCCAGAGCCCGTTTACTAGGTTCTTAGATTGGATAATTTGCAGGGCCAGCCTGGTTGTTCTTTGCACAGACAAGGATTCTCACCGATTTCTCCGAGTATTCCAGAAGCACTAGCTCACTGAAAACAGAACCTCATCAGAACCTCGCATATTCATTCTGAGAACACTCTGGGTCACTTAGGGGAGGGTCAGATCCTCAAAAGACGGGAAGAAACCACTGGCCACGTGTGGCCTCATAGAGTTGACTGGCAGATGAGGAGGGAGTGGGGAAGCAGAGGTCAAGAGGAGACTCTGGCTTATAAAGATGGGGGAGCATTTTCCCAAGTGTTTCCACACTAGTGCTTTTGGTAAACTGGACACCCTGCCCAGAAGACCAAGATCAGAGGCTGAATCTGGGTCCCAAGACCCTCACTCTTGCCCGCCGATACCTGCCGATGGCTGTCATTGTTCTCAAGAAGCACGTGAGTACTTAGAAGAGTAAGAAGAGGATGTCTGTGACTGACTTCACAAGGCCCCACAGAAGGAAGTTGCTAGGAATTCAAAAAGTCAACACCCCAAATCCTCCAAAACTGAACACTGTGGCCAATAACTGAAATCCCCACTTTTGGGGGCTCTGTCTGGCCTAGCCGGTTCTTCCCTTTCCTTTCCCACTTCAAGAAGTGCAATTAGGTTTGCACACACACAGCAGACAGAACACACCTCCATCTCTGACTATCGACAGGGCTGGCGTCAGGTGTCACGAGAACAAAGCTTTCTCTGTCTAGCAAAACGCCGTGGAACGTGAATGGGCTGTGAGTGTGCTCTCTTTAAGGAAAAGAGTTCTGCCTAATGGACTGAGGGGCAGAAACCAGCCCAACTAAGAGATCTACAGCTAAAAAAGCCTTTCATTAAAGGAAGTGGCCACACACCTGCCCCCAAGATGACCATAAACACTTGACTGGGAAATAGAAAGCTTCTTATTAAACAAGACTTCCTCTGGGGCAGTCAGGGCAAGCGGATTTGGCTCTAAGTCAAATACAGACAATTTTGGAACCACGTATAAATTCGTTCTGCGGAATTCTGAAGTGTGTGTATCTTTTGACCTTTCCAGGAAAGCTCTGAGGGCCAGCCTGTCACGTAGACACAGCTACCATTCTGGGATGGGGTGACTTGGAACCTGGTGAAATACAAGACCAAACCCGAGTAAGCCCAATTCACAGAGCAATTTCAGTGCCGGGCAGACCCTCCATGGGCTGGGACAAGTCACTTTTCCCACTTTTTATTTATTTCACTGGTATTCTTCCTCCCATCCCCCTAACGCAAGCATGGCCTTTATCTTGCTACTAAGATCGTTCCAGCCAAGGGGGCTTAGGAAAAGCATTCCCGGATGCCTTTCTAACCAAAGCCAGCAGGTCTAGGTACTCAAGACTTTAGGATATTCTGGATGAGGGCTTTTCAGAGTTTTTCCTGAGACATGCCTTGGCAGTAGCTGAGTTGGTGAATTGAGTAGAAGGCTGTCATGATATCTATAATTCTGACTCTGGCAGCTTGAATCAAACCAGAGGAACTCAAGGTAGGGCCCAGATCGAGGCCCAGGAAAGGAGGGAAATGAAAGGCAATGGGAACGCAGGGAGGAGACCCAAGAAGGCAGATCAAGGTCCTCCATGACCTGCTTTGACATGACTTCGAGACTCAGGACAGGAGGAGAAAGGGGGTAACACTGCTGTAGGATGTCTGGAGGTTTTCAGACTCTGCCAGGGAAGCAGAAGGCTTACCAAAGACTTCTCCTCCCAGCAAGGCTTGCGATTTACTGAGGGAGGAGGAAACGCCGTCAGATGAAGAGGACACCCAACAAGGCAGGAGTCCAGTTCTTCCTGGGTGACGTGTTGGCCAACCCCTGGTGGGGTGAATTCCCACGTCACCTGCCAGACGGCATTGTTGCTACAGTGTGGGGTGAATTCATTCCTGAGTAGGAAGGCCCCAGGCCTTTTCACATAAATAACCCACACCTCCAGGGGCGGGATTTACTGCCCTGAAGATGGCCTCCTATCCTCTCCTCTGGGGAAGACATTCAAACACACATGAGAACTGGAGTGAGCTCTCTAGCCTAGTCATTTCTGGGAGTCCCATCAATGGCCTTTTTCTTTATGGGGGGGTGGTCAGAAGAGTGTTTTAATTACACAAAGTTGTCAACATGGTGACCAGCCTCAGCAGCTCTGAAGGAAGAAGACTGGGCAATGAGAGGGTGTTCTACAAGGCCCCCCAGTGCAGAGCTGCCACCTGCCTTGGGGCCAGAGGGATTTCGAGAATCTACCTTGCCATTCCTCCTGGCAGAGCGGCAGCAGGTGGGCATGGTGTCCACTGATGCTGCTCTTGTGAGGAACCCTTCGAGGGGGAAACACAGTGGGAATGGGGTCTTGGTTCTGGGGTGGCTGGGATGTGCTTCTCCAGAGAAGGAAGGGGACACACAAGAGTACGACCAGGTGACGTGATTCAAATCCTCCTTTATTGCAGGGCCTCTGGATGGGCCTTGCACACGGATGCTGGGAGAGAATGGCTGCTCCCTGGCAGAACTCCAACCCTCACACTCTGTTTGGGGTGGCCTTAGGGACCATCACAGCTCATGAAACCTGAATCCAAAATCATCCTCAGATGAGGTATGGTGAACCGATGGATGCAAGGAACTTGCTAGCTGCCCTGTGACACTCTGCTCTATGTCCCTACGACCCAGGGGACCACCATTCCAGAAGTGAAAACCCAGGCCCACAGAGAAACCTCAAGCCACGCAAGGAAGACCCCTTAAAGACAGTGGAGGGACCGCTGGCCCAGAAGAACACCAACATTTTCATAAAAGCACACTGATTTGGTGAGAAAATGCAGCTCAGGAACAAATGTGACACAACAAAGACACACTCTGTCATGCAGGGCACTGTCCCAGAAGGCTGCCTTGGCTGTGGGGGAGGCTATGGGGACAGCCCAGCCTGGGTGGGACTCTGACACAGAAATTCCTTAGCAGGGAGTTGGAAAGTCCCAGTCCTGACCTCTGGGGGGGGGGAGGGGGAGATTCAAGGAATGTCACAAAAGAAAAAGTCGCTGCCTCACCCCACCACAAAAGAAGTTGAGAGAAGAAGGGAGGGAGGGCGAGGGGAAGCGAGAGGGGGAGAGAGAGAGAGGAAAAGAAGATGGGGGGGTGAAAGGAAGGAAGGAGAGAGAGAGAGAAAGGGAAAAAGGAAGAGAGAGAGGTAGGCCGGGAAAGGGAGAGAGAAAAAGAGAGGGAAAGAGAAAATGAGAGAGAAAGGAATGGGGGGGGGGGAGAGAAAGAGAGGGAAAAAGAGAAACAGGAAGGGTGGAAGGGAGGAAGAAAGAAGGGCAGGCGGCGATCCCTGAAATAAATCTCAGGCTTGCTAGAAGGTGGGCACTTACATTTTGAGGCATGGCCGCCAGCTCTCTAATGCAGCACATTTTAACCCGTAGAGAAGCTGGCAGCTGGGCAGGCTGGAGAGTCTTCTGCCAGTTACACCTGAAAATGGCTGCCCCAGCTACTCTGGATCAAATAAATATGATGCACGTGCCCCAGATAGGCAGCAGGCCTACAAAAGGAACTAACAGCAATACAGCACTCAGTAGCAGCCTTTGTGTTTTGCCCGTGCTGAGTTGTCCTGTTACTAAAGAAGAAGACGTGGAAACCAAAGGGTCATCGTGAAGCAGAGCTGGGGGGCCCTTGGCAGCAACTGCCCTCCTGGGCAGGGAAGAGACCTCAGCGCGTGGACCTCAGCTGGGGCCCCTCCCGGTGCAGCTCTGCCAAGAGGCATCCCGGTTTTTCTTCCCCTCGGTCCTCCCGATCCCCTGGGGCCATTCTCATGACAGTTTGTTTCCATGTATTAAAGGAATGACATAAACAGAAATGTCGTCTCCCGAGCCCAGTCGATCATTGGATATCCGCCATCCTCTGTCCTTCAGCACACCCCGGGCACGCATCACCAGGTCCTGTGCTGCCAGCGTGTACCTGTGCAGGAGAGGCAGGAATAAGACAGTCAGCTCAGCATCGGGGGCAGGTGAGACTGGGAAGAAGGAGGCATCACTACAGTTGTAGAAGCACATTTCGTGCCAGGTGGTGGCTCCAGCCTGTCATCCCAGCACTTTTGGAGGCCAAGATGGGCAGACTGTTTGAGCCCAGGAGTTTGAGATCAGCCGGGGCAACATAGCAAGATCCTGTCTCTCCAAAACATTTTTATAAAGTAGTTGGGTATGGTAGTGTGTGCCTGTAGTCCCAGTTACTCGGGAGGTGGAAGAAAGAGGATTGCTTGAGCCCAGGAGTTGGAGGCTGCAGTGAGCTGTGATTGTGCCTGTCCTCCAGTCTAGCTGACAGACTGAGACCCCAAGTCAAAAAAGGCAAAAAGTTTCATATACTCTTACAGTAGAAAAAAAGTCTAAAATTATCTTTTCCCAAAATGTGGGATGTCAAATGTGAGATTGTTTTGTAGAAGGTCGTGGAACAAGGCACTAACTATATTAAATGATCTCCTAAATTATTCCACTGCCCTGTCCTCTTTGCTGTTTTTTGATTATGTTGAAGAGAGTCTCAGTGCTGTCATATCTTAACAAAGACCTGCTTGGGCTGAGAACTTCCCATGGCAAACATATCTAACTAGAAAAGTACGTGGGAAAGAGAAGAACTTTTGTTTGCATTATCTTTATTTTTAGGGCCATATTTCTTTTGTGACAAAAGATGGCCATTTTCCATTTATGGTAGGGATAAATCACCTTTTAAAATAAAATTTGTTTTTAGAAAGTGACTTGGCTGGGCATGGGTGGCTCACGCCTGTCATCCCAGAACTTTGGGAGGCAGAGGCGAGAGGATGCTCTGAAACCCAGGGGTTCGAGACCAGCCTGGGCAACTTGGCGAAACCTCGTTTCTACAATAAAAAAAAAATTAACCAGGCGTGGTGGCACATGCCTATAGTTCCAGCTACTTGGAAGGCTGAGGCAAAAGGATCACATGAGCCCAGCAGGTCGAGGCTGTGGTGGTCATGAGTGTGCCACTGCACTCCATCCTGGGTGACAGAGGGAGACTTCGACTCAAAAAAAAAAAGAATATAGCAAGAATGCAAAGGGCTTTCTTGAGCCTTGGGATGGATGAGCTGCTTGGTCATCCTTAGCAAAGCTACTCCTTCCTCCTGACCAAAGTAAGTAGAGCCAGGGATCCTTCAGGAATTTGAAAATAAGATTGCTAATTGAGACTTAAACTGAATCTTTAAAATATTTATTTATTTGTAAGATGGGGTCTCGCACTGTCACCCAGGCTGGACTGCAGTGACATGATCACAGCACACTGCAGCCTCAAACTCCTGGTCTCAAGTGATCCTCTCACCTCAGCCTCCCGAGTCACTGGGATTTACAGGTGTGTGCCACCACGCCCAGCTAGTTTAAAAAAATAAAAAATTATTTGTAGAGACAGGGTCTCACTATGTTGCCCAGGCTGGTCTCAAACTCCTGGGCTCAAGTGATCCTCCCCCTTGGGTCTCCCAAAGCGCTGGAATCATAGGCATGAGCCATGTTGCCCGGCCAGGTTGAAGCTGTTTACTGAAGGAAAAAGAATGATGCGATAAGCTGATGGAAGTATTAACATCTGGAGAAAGACTCACGTGAGAGGTGATTTGGGTGGGCGTGAGCCTAAGTTAACCTTGAGGCATAAAAAAAGAGACAAAACATTGGCAGGTTGCTTATCCAAATGCTGATCAGGAGAGAGAGAGTCTTAGTCGATAGACTTCAAAGAAACTTGGCCCCACTGGCCAGGCCCTGTTTGGTGTGGGATGCGTTATTATTCTCTTAGCCCTGATCACACATATGATTCACCTTGTTCTGATTTCATGGCCACCAAATAACCTTCTGATTGCAATCTGCCTCCCTGTGGAGGCCTGCCTACAGAGAAAGAATGAGCCAGTCATCTATGCTTTCAGAATATCCATCAGTGACATTCCTCTGGATAAATGTGACCTGGCATTTTGGTTTACAGATCAATCTTGTGAGCTTGGTTAAGGTGAGCCCTGCTCTGATCATGAATCTCTTCTTTGTATCTTGATTAGATCAGCTTCTGAACCCGAAAAGCTAAGAGCCAGTCTGGTCAATCAGCAAGATAATAAATGTCACCTTAGAAGGCCTTTTGGAAGCCACCTGTGGGCCTTTTACAGGAGACCACCCTGATACTGCTGGAGACCCTTCCCTCCTTGGGATATCCCAGTCTTGCCTTCAGAGCTGTGAGTGAGAACTGCAGAAGCCTCTCTTAACAATTAACAGACTCTCACATTCAAAGAGACCTGCGTGGGGCCCTGCCGTTTCATTATTTAAGAACCAGGGCTGTAACAAATGATCTCAGGTCTGTGAAGATGCCGAATTGTACACAGTCTTTAAGAATCAAGTCTACTCATGCAGCCCAGGCAGCCAGCAGAAGTGTAGCAGCGTACGAAAGGAAAGGATATTATGGCCCACACAACATAAAAACCTTTCTTTCTAGAAGATGGGTAGTCGGTGAGTGGGAGAGACACCAACTTTTTCTCTCTGTAGCGAGAAAATTCTCGACTTTGAGGCAGAACTCTTTAAGTTATGCTTGAGGGATGATGCAACCAGGTAGGCCTCTCTGAGGGTTCCTTCTCCTGAGATCAGAAATGGACAGGAAGACCTCCACATATGGAGGGCTTCAAAGAGGCCTTTGGCTGAAAAGCCACATAAACGTCTTTACATCCGCATACTGCTGCCCGTACACATTCACATGACAGGAAGAAGAACCCCTTGGATGCTGGCCCAGGTCACCCTTAGCTTTCTTTTTTTTTTTTTGAGGTGGAGTCTCACTCTGTTGCCCAGGCTGACGTGCAGTGGCACGCTCATGGTCACTGCAACCTCGACCTGCTTGGCTCAGTTTATCCTTCCGCCTCAGCCTTCAAAGTAGCTGGAACTACAGGCATGTGCCATCACGCCTGGCTAATTTTTCTTGATTTATTGTAGAGATGAGGGCTTGCCAAGTTGCCCAGGCTGATCTTGAACCTGTGAGCTCAGGCAATCCTCTCACCTCGGCCTCCCAAAGTGCTGGGATTATAGGCATGAGCCACCATGCCCGGCCCACCCTTAACTTTCTATTAAAGCATACATCTAAGATAGAAACATGCAGGCAAAGGCCTTATCAGAGTGACGCTTCTTACCCTGGTGACTGACCAGGCTCTTGAAACTTACTTAGCTTTTGGGGTTTGGGAAACTGACTGTGTAAATGTATGGAGGTGACTCATCTATCAGGGCTGAACACACTCTAATGCAGTCTCTGAGCAGACCAGATGTAGCGAATTAAGATAAGCTCTGAGAACATACGACTGAGATAAAAGATACTCAGTCCTTTTGTGGTTCATAAGCGTGATGGTTGGGTTTTCACACTCGTGCCTCCCTCAAATCTTGTTTTGACATGATGTTAGCACATGACCCGTCAGATGTGGAGAAAACAAAAGATACTCGTCTGTAATCCCAGCACTTTGGGAGGCCGAGGTGAGTGAATTGCCTGAGCCCGTGGGTTCGAGACCCGCCCGCGTAACCTGGCGAGACCTCATCTCTACAATAAATCAAAAATTAGCCTGGCATGGTAGCGCGTGCCTGTAGTTCCAGTTACTTGGAAGGCTGAGGCGGAAGGATCGCTGGGGCCCAGCAGGTCGAGGCTGCGGTGGCTGGGAGCATGCACTCCAGTCTGGGCGACAGAGTGTGACTCCAACTCCAAAAAAAAAAAAAAGATACTCAAAGATGTCAAAAGACCAGACACAAGAATCAAGACACAGCGCTCTGTGGCCGTGTGAAGCTAGTGGCAAATAGGTCTCAATAGGTCCTGCAGACATGGAGAAATGACTGGGGCTCAAAACCAAGTTAGACGATGTCTAACTGGTTTTACTCAAGTTGTAAAAGACTGTTGTCATTAAAGGCAAGAGACCACCCTGAGATTGCTATTGCTGGCAATTTGGGGTATTTTTAAGATGGTCACAGTTAGCTTTAGTATTTTTAAAACAAGCATTGGATCACCTGAAAAAGATGGTTACCCAGGAAACTCATTTCCCTGAGGGCTCTAGATAATTACGTTTTCATTCTTCAACATGGCTGTAGCCTATTCCAAGATACCTTCCTTGGAGATGGTGTCTCTTCACCATTCACTCTGTCTTCCCTTAGGTGCTGAACTTCCTCAGAGAAAAGTCCACGCTTGCTTTCTTTATTTCTTCCTTCCCATTTTCTTCCTTAGACTCTTATCAGTAGGCCCACCACCCACTATGCTGTATTTTTTTTTTTTTAGACAGGGTCTCACTCTGTCACCCAGGCTGGAGGGCAGTGGTGTGAACATAACTCATTGCAGCCTCGAACTCCTAGACTCCAGCGATCCTCCTGCCTCAGCCTCCCGAGCATCTGGGACTATAGGTGCACACCACTATGCATAGCTAATAAACTTTGCATTATTTTAAGACTATTTTATTAAAGGCACATGGCTAATTAAAATAAAATCTGGCTGGGCTTGGTGGCTCAGCCTGTCATCCCAGCACTTTGGGAGGCCAAGGCAAGTGGATTGCCTGAGCCCATGGGTTTGAGACCAGCACAGGCAACTTGGTGAGACTTCGTCTCTACAGTAAATCAAAAATTAGCCGGGTGTGGTAGCGCATGCCTATAGTTCTGGCTACTTGGAAGGCTGAGGTGGAAGGATCTTGTGAGCCCAGCAGGTCGACGCTGGGGTGGTCATGAGTGTGCCACTGCACTCTAGCCTGGGCAACAGAATGAGACTGACTCAAAAAAAAAAAAGAGAGAAAAAGAAATAAAATGATTTTCTCCTCCTGAGAGTTTTGCCTTCAGTCATCAGCACTGGAGTGTCAAAAATAAGTGAGTTTCAGGCCACAGGCTCTCACCACGCCTTAAAGGCTTTAACAGTGCTATCTGGGTGGGACAGGCTCTGCCATTTGGAGGATGGAGGGCACAGGCAGGCTCTTCTAAGAGGGAAGGTAGGTGGTAGGAACCGGGGAATTAATGGTTTCCAAATATTTGCATGTAAAAGGCAGCCTCCATCTGTCACAGTAACACAGTAATGGGAACAGGAGGAGAAGTCTTCAAGAGGTTGAAAAGCTACCTCAGCTTTGGAATGATGGCAGGGCCTGCAGGATTGGGTGGGTGGAGGGTTGAGTGGCTTGGAGGTGGCTTTTGTTGTGCTGAGAGCAGGCAGGACATCCTGGGAGGAGGCCCCCACCTTGGAGTCCCTGCCAGGAGCTGATCCATGCATGTCCCTCACACAGCTCTGGAACCAAGCTCTGAAGCAGAAGAAATTGCTCACACTGGCTTCTGTCCCCTGTCAGGGTGCAGGGACTCCAACCAGGCAGAATGCTCTGGATATTGCATCATCCCTGTGATCCCTGTGGGTCTGTGAACTGTCAATAGGTGCTAGGCCACAGGTTCGAGAGGGTGAGGACCCCTGCCAGGCCTCGCCCGCCTCAATGCACCCTGGCTCTGGTTCCCTAGTTTCTTGTAGGTGTTTATTTTAGTTCAAATCCCAAACAACATTTCAATACAGGGGGGCATAATGAACCATTTCCTTTTCAATCCTCCTGGCAAGCCCTTTAAAATACCCTGGTGTGGCCACAAACACAGCAGAAGCAGGATTGGAGGCCAGCTGGCTGGCTGTGTGCCACTAGACACGGCCCCAGCCAGGACCTTGGGCTTCCAAATTCCCATGGATCTGAACATGCTAAATGGTGCAAAAGCAACAAAAATGAAGATTTTTGTGTAGACTTCAAATGCCAGATCAAACTCATGAAGCGTTCTTCAAACCTGTAATTGATATGCTAAGGGGTGGGAGAACTCTTCCTTTCTGCATTGAAACCATCGGTTTTGAAAACCACATGGTGCTGCTAGAAATTAGTTCAGCTAACTCTGGGAAAGGCTGCATAAAAATAACTTTTGTCAGCCAGGTTTGGTGGCTCAGCCTATAATCCTAGCACTTTGGGAGGCTGAGTCGAGGGGATTGCCTGAGCCCATGGGTTTGGGACCCACCTGGGCAACTTGGCAAGACCTCGTCTCTACAATAAATCAAAAACTAGCCAGGTGTGATAGCGTGAGCCTGTAGTTCCAGCTACTTGGAAGGCTGAGGTGGAAGGATCGCCGGAGTTGAGTAGGTCGAGGCTACAGTGGCTGGGAGCGTGCCTCTGTACTCCAGTATGGGAAACAGAGTGAGACTCCAACTCAAAAAAATAAATAAATAACCTTTGTCTTTTGACAAAATAAATTTCATATTATCGGGGTAATATAAACTAGCACTTATTTTATTTGTGTCTTTTGAGTTGAGGTCTCAAAATCACCCAGGCTGGCGTGCAGTGGCACGATCGCGGCTCACCACAGCCTCAATCTCATGGATGAAAAGTACCTATAGAAACCTAGAAGAAACTTAGCTTATTCTTTAGTCTTTTTGCCTCAGTGTAACCATTAGAAAGTGTTCCGACATTCTACTACAGGACAAACAGCAGCCTATCCCATCCCCCTTGGCAAATCTCCTTCAGATACAAGGTCAGGACAGCCCAACCATTCATGGTTTAGCATAATAATTTCTAGTAGACTTTTGATTCCTTGTAAAGGCCAAAGTCATAGAGTTTGTGACTTGTGAATGTCTGAGTTTGTGAATTGTAAATGTCTAACTAGTGTCTTGCAGGAAACCCTCCATCCCCCCCTAGGGTTAACCTAATCAGCCCTCTGTGAACTACATGACACAGATAAGCCCCACCATGGCAGCAATCATGTGACTAACCCACCCATCTGCTTGCTGTCCATCACCTGACATCATCAGTACCTGCGCTTGTCTGCCTTTTTGTGATGATGTGGAAGCAGACCACCACCCAATTATCTTAATGATCCTCCCCCATCTAGGGGAATGGTTAAAAGGCCTCAGCCACAAGCAACCAGGGACCATTGCCTTGCTAGACTCTGGTGTGGCCATGTGCTCTCTGAGCCATGGCTGTTGCCATGCTTCCTGGCTTTGGACCCCTCTCCCACTTGAGGGAGGTGAATCTTCTTTCTTCCTTCTCTTTCTCTCTCTAATCTACTTTTAAAGAAACTTTTCTTACTTAACCATTTTGTGTGTTGCAATTCTTTGCATTTGCTCAGATATCTGGGTTCCCAGCGTGCACCTCCGGCTTACCAGCCCCAGCGGTGCTGCGCCTCCCTGCGCCTCTCTACCCTCACCCTGTCCGTCCGTATCCTAACAGTGGTCACATGTTATCCTCCGGTCTCAGCCTCCTGATTACATGTGCCACCATGCCCAGCTTTTTTTTTTTTTTTTTAAATTTTTGTAGAGACAAGGTCTTGCTATGTTGCCTAGGTTGGGCTCAAACTCCTGGGCTCCAGTGATCTTCCTGTCTTGGCCTCCCATAGTGCTGGGATTACAGCTGTGAGCCACCATGTCCAGCCAAACTAGCATTTAATACTTGCATCAATGCTTGCTGTCAGTGTTGACTGGTGTTTTCCTACTAACCTTCCACTGATGAAGCCCCTCCCTTCCAAGGAATACAGTTATCAGCCAAAGACCTCATGGACATGAAGAATGATATTTGCCATGTGAACACCAAGAAGGTCCCTCTCCTTAGAGACATACACTATGGGGCTTATGGTATTCTGGTCTTTCGAGATGCAGTGACCCAAAAAAAGCCCCTCGAGTGTCTTGTCAGGGAGATGGATGGCGGTCATCAGGTCCAAGACACGAACAATGATGCTTCCACAGATAGTTTTGGGAGCTAGGGCAAAGCTCTGTCAAGTTGGGCCGGGCATTTGGAGCATAGCCCTGAGCCACGTATTCATGCTGGCCAACTGCTCCCTGGCCCCAGTTCCTCCTGGCTTTGCCCACTCCCCCTCCCCCTTTTATCATATTCACACTTTATTCCTTTCTGCCAAAATAATAAGCATCTTGTTGGAGCGTTTACATACACTTCTCTGTCTTGAACATCCTTCCCGGGAGACCCTCACTAGACTGACCGCCAACCTTGCGGAGGGTGGAGGGGGGTTAGTCAACTGCAGACATTTTGCCTCAGAAAACCCCCCTTCCAGGCCTTTCTCTGAGAGTCTTCTCAAAATCACACGGGACCTTTCAGTCTCAAAAGAGACTTACCGGAACTGCCGGGAACTGGCAGACCGTGCAGCCCATCCTCCAAGACCACCAACAACCCTGCTCTAGAATGTTGGTTTGATGCATTTCCTGGGGGCAGTTCACAACCCCACAGAGAGTCAGAGAACTGCCAGCTCTGTTACACTTCAGGGCAAACTCCCATAAAAAGAAAAGAAAGAAAGAAAGAAAGAAAAAATATTGCACTCATGTTCTGGCTCATCCACAAAGCTGCCTTTTGATTTTCTGGTCCCTTTGTTGAGACAGTTCAAGAGAGCAGAAGGACTTATGATACGCCAGGGTCGAGGAGACCACGGCGCTCATTTTTGCTCCCATCCCTGCAGGAGAGGATGGCATGAGGGTCAGAACTTGGCAAAAACATCTTCATGCTAATTACCTCCTCCCCCATGGCACATTCTGGAAGGAGAGATGCGACTTTAAATTCCTTGTCAGGAAGGATGTCAGGAGGGGAAGACAATGCTGGCAATTTGTTGAGAGCGGCTGTCACCAGGAGGCAAAAGAAAAACAAAAAGAAAAAATCTACACACAACACAAATAAAACCTGCCTGTCTCTGCCTTGCCTCCTTTCTAGACAGCACTGGGATTACCTGGGAAGTCTCAAAGTAAAACGGGTCCATGAAGACCCCAGTGCAGAAACGCCTCGTGGTCCTTCTTACTTGCTGCATTCTCCCCAGGGAGTCCATCTTTCCCATTTTTATTTTATTTTTCCTTTAAGTCAGGGTCTCACTCTGTTACCCAGGCTAGAGTACAGTGGCACAATCATGGCTCACCACAGTCTTGACCTGCTGGGCTCAGGTGATCCTTCCACTTCAGCCTCCCGAGTAGCTGGGGCTATGCCACCATGCTCAGCTAATTTTGTGATTCTTTGCAGACAGGTCTCACTATGTTGCCCTGGCTGGTCTCGAACTCCTTGTCTCAAGTGATCCTCTGACCTCAGCTTCCCAAAGTGCTGGGATTACAGGCATGAGCCACTGCACCGTCTTTCTCATTTTAAATCAACCAATAGGCTGACCTCCCCTGGTCAGTCTTCTCAGGCTTGGACCCAGCAACTCTCCACTCCAGCCACCCCAGATTCAACAGGCAAACTTGGTCCTGGGCTACATTTGGAGAGAAATGAGCCCTCTAGCCAAGGAAGGGTTGTAGGGCCCTTCCTCATCACAGCAATTATGATGTGGGCCACTTGTGCGCATGCTTCCATTTTGCCAGACAAGATTAGAACAGCTCTCAGTCAGAGGGGCCTGGCTCTTGGGACTGAGCTGTCTTGTTCATGCACCTCCCAAGAAGACATGCTAAACTGGAATGTGAGTGTGGTGACCTGTCAAGCTACACACACTCACAAACATGTCACACACATGAAAGAGAACACCAGCCAGGCTTGGTGGCTCAGCCTGTAATCCCAACACTTTGGGAGGCTGAGGCAAGCGGACTGCCTGAGCCCGCGGGTTTGAGACCAGCCCAGCCAACTTGGCGAGACCTCGTCTCTACAATAAATAAAAAATTAGCCGGCTGCAGTTGTGCGTGCCTGTAGTTCCGGCTACTTGGAAGGCAGAGGCGGAAGGATCACTGGAGCCCAGCAGGTTGATGCAGGAGTGGCTGTGTGCATGCCACTGTATTCCAGTCTGGGTGATAGAGTTGAGATTCCAATCCAAAAAAAAAAAAAAAAAATTTCACAAAATTCCTAGATTATGAGTTTAACCATGAACATAGAAAAAAAAAATCCTAAAATCTCTATGGGACTACAAAAGACCCCAAATAGCCAAAACAAACTTGAGCAAAAAGAACTATGCTGAAGGAATCACATTACCTGACTTCAAAATATGCTGCAAGACTATAGTAACCCAAACAGCACGGTACTGGCATAAAAACAGACACATAATCAATGGGACAGAATAGAGAACCTAGAAATTAATCCATGCCCAGTTACAGCCAACTCTTTTTTTTTTTTTTTTTTTTTGGTTCAGGGTTTCACTCTGTCACTGGGGTGCAATGGCACCATCACAGCTCATCAAAACCTTGACCTGCTGGGCTCAGGTGATCCTTCTGCCTCAGCCTCTCAAGTAGCTGGGACTACAGTGCATGCCACTGTACCCAGCTAATTTTTTATTTTTATTTTTTTGTAGAGATGAGGTCTCGCTATGTTGCCCAGGCTGGTCTTGAACTCCTGGACTCAAGCAATCCTCCTGCCTCAGCCTCCCAAAGTGCTAGGATGACAGGCGTGAGCCACTGCACCCAACCCTGACTCATTTCTGACAAAGGCACCAAGAGCATACATTGGGGGAAGAACAGTCTCATCAATAAATGGTGCCGAGAAAACTCGATATCTTCACGCAAGAGAATAAAACTAGACCCCATCCCTCACCCTACACAAAAATAAGCTCAAAATGGATTAAAGACATACATAGGAGACCTGAAATGATGAAACTACTAGAAGAAAACAAGGGAGAAACATTTCAGGATACTGGTCTGGGCAAATGTTTCTTGACAAGGACCTTAGATACAAGTTTGAAACCATTTTCTCTGATTCCCCAATATGGCTTAACTACTAAGCCACACACAGGGCTAGAGACACGAGCCTCAGCTTCTGTCTTCTACTCTCAGATTCTGCAGAACGTTTCCTGAGTGTGGACTGTGATGAACAAATTACACAGATTCCATACCGTTACTACAGTCATCCTTTCCGATGACTAATTTTGATGTCCATAATCTCTTGGGTCCACAGGCCCCTATGGACCTCTCACACCCATCTGTCGACCCTCTGACCCCCACCCCAGCTCAGGCCGCCACACTGACTGTTGGGTTCCTTTTTGTTGTTGGGTTCCTTGAATGTGCCATGCTCTCCCTCCCTGTCTCCCAGAACCCTACACTGTCCTGCTCATGTTTACTCATCCTTAAGTAGATGTCCCTCATTGATGGTTAAGCTCCTCTCTTCAGTCACTCCTGTAACTTCCTCCTGCTTCTGTAACCCCCCTCTAGACTTTAAACTCCAAGAGGGCACAGTCAAGGTATGTTTTCTTCACAGATTCTTCCTCAGTGTCTAGCAGACCTTGGCTTGTAAAGTAGGTCCTTAGTAATATTTCCAAAATGAATGGATCTGAATGGGAGTTATTTGGCAGAGAAGAAAACCTTGACCTCTCAGTTCTGTCTTTAACAATCTTGTTCTTTATTTTTAGAAATGAGATCTTGCTATGTTGCCCAGGCTGGTCTCAAACTTCTGGGCTCAAGCGATCCTCCCACCTCAGCCTCCTGAGCTGGAATTACAAGGGTACACATTGTGCCCAGCCTACATTCTGTCTTCAGATCTTAAAAATCAACTAGAATTTTTCTGATGTGTAGTCTGTCTTTTACCAATAAACTATGTTCCTCTTACAATATCTCCTTTCACTCATGCCTCTGTCTGATACAGAATTCTTTCTCAGCCTTTGGTTTTGCCATCTTCCCTGAAAGGGAAACTGAAAAATATTTTTTTCCTTCTCACCCTTTTTGTGCCAAGGAGATCCCTGAGAACCTGCCTACAAAGACAATAGTTCCTGTGGACCAAGGAGCCTACTCTGACCTGTGCACCCTACCCACCAGTTGCCACCCCCGGAAGGTGGGGGAACAGATTTGTTGCCATGGAGACAGATGACTGGGAAAGCGAGACCAGGCCAGCTTGGAGAGATTCAAAAGTGTGGGTGCCTCTTAACTGGCAACCAGCAGCTGACTCTGCAAAGTTTTGCAGAAATAATCACAGTGAAGAAAATCAGCGGAAGATGTTGCTAACAGGCAGAGTACATACCATCAATTAAAACTAAAAACTTCCAAAAGGAAAATACATTCAAATTCAAATGAAAGAAACTTTAATGACAGCGCCATCATTTCCTTCACACCTGAGCAATATTATACCAAACTATCCCTAGGGGGAGAGAGATGGTCCACCTTTATTTTCTTCCAGGAAAATTATTGTTGCTGTTATGAAATAAGCAAGGTGTACAATAATAACAGTAAACACGTCTATCGGTGCTGACTTCTCCACTTGTATCTGTGTGTGAGGTCAGTACCATTCACACATGAGGAAACAGGCACAGAACAGTTAGGAAATTTTCCAAAAGTCATGAGGTTAGAAGGGAAAGAGCCAGAGTTGAACTCCGGAAGTACAATGATAGATTACATGCTCTTAACTGCTAGATTACACAGCCTCTCAGATCTGGCATACAAACAGATGTATATAAACATTTACTGTTTAAAAATAACATGAACGGCCAGGCTCGGTGGCTCAGCCTATAATCCCAGCACTTTGGAGGGCTGAGGCAAGTGGGTTTGAGACCAGATCGGGCAACTTGGCGAGACCTCGTCTCTACAATAAAATAAAATATTAGCCGGGTGTGGTAGCATGTGCCTGTAGTTCCAGCTACTTGGAAGGCTAAGGTGGAAGGATCGCCAGAGCCCAGCAGGTCAACGCTGGGGTGGCCGTGAGCATGCCACTGCACTCTAGCTTGGGCGAGTGAGACTCCGAATCAAAAAACAAAAACAAACAAAAAAACATAAGCAACCATGAAACCACCATCTACCTAAAGGGACAGACATGAAGAGTAAATATCTTAGAAGCCCACACATTCCCTTCTGTCCCCACCCTCTCTCCTCCCAAGGTAACCATTATCCTGAATTTTGGGTTAATTACTTTGCTTTCTGTTATAGTTTTAATGCCTATATCCCTAAATACTATATTGGCATTTTTGCTTCAAGTAAATAGAATCATAATGTATGGATCCGTCTATGACTTGCTTATTAAACTTAACATTATGTTTTTGAGATTCTTTCCTGTTAATGGCACAGCTTTGGCTCATTCTTTCTTTTTTTTTTTTTTTTTGAGTTGGAGTCTCACTCTGTCACCCAGACTGGAGTGCAGTGACCATTCCCGGCCACCGCAGCCTTGACCTGCTAGGCTCCGGCGATCCTTCCGCCTCGGCCTTCCAAGTAGCTGGAACTACAGGCGCGCGCTACCACGCCTGGCTAATTTTTGATTTATTGTAGAGATGAGGTCTCGCCAGGTTGCCCAGGCGGGTCTCAAACCCACAGGCTCAGGCAATCCACTCACCTCAGCCTCCCCAGGCGAGGGATTACAGGCTGAGCCACCAAGCCCGGCTTCATTCTTTCTTTTTAGGGCTGTATTTTTTTTTTTTTTTTTTAAATAGGGTCCCTCCCACCTCAGCCTCCTGAGTAGCTGGGACTATAAGTGTATGCCACCATGCCCGCATATTTTATTCTTTGTTTATGCATCCTACAGTTGGATGTGTAAGTTATTTCCACTTTTGCAATAAAAAGAATTCTGTGGATATTGTTTCTCAGGATTGATGACCCAAGAGTTTTTCCAGGGAAGTTGGTTCTCAAATTTTAGCACATAAGAAACACCTGGAGGGTCCATTAAAACACAGGCTGTTGGTCTCACCACAGGAGTTTTTGATTTAATTGATCTGGGGTGGCACCTAAGAATTTGCATTTCTAGCAAGTTCTCAGGTGCTGCTGATACTATGTGGCCCAAGACTCAGACCTTCAGAACCACCACTCCAGGGTAGGCCAAGGAGTGGTGTGCCTAGGTGAGAGTTCGTGTGTATGCTCAGCTTCACGAGGTGGGCCACACAGTCTTCAGAGCACTCTGAAGAGTCACATGCCCATCTGTAGTTGCTCTACAGCCTTGCCAACACTTGTTATGCTCAGACTTCTAAAATGTCATCAATCTGGTGAATAACTATATTTCACAGTGTTTTTTGAGATTACTCTGATTTCTGAGGTTGGGTATTTTTTTCCTGTATATTTATTGGCCATTGATTCGTTTTCTGTGTAATGACTGTTTGATTTATTTTTATTTTTATTTTGTTCTGAGCCAGGGTCTCACTTAGTCATCCAGGCTGGAGTACAGTGGCACAATCACAGCGACTGCAGTCTTGACTTCCTGGGTTCAGGCAATCCTTCTGCCTCAGTCTTCCAAGAGGCTGGCACTACTGGTGCACACCACCATGCTCAGCTAATTTTTTGATTTATTGTAGAGACGAGGACTCATAAAATTGCTCAGGCTGGTCTCGAATCTCTGGGCTCAGGTAATCCTGTCATCTCTGCCTCCCAAAGTGCTAAAATTACAGGTGTGAGCCACAGTACCTGGTAACTGTTTGGTTTTTCCTCAATTTTAAAAATTGGGTTGTGTTTTCCTATTGATCTATGAGAGTTCTTTATATAGTAAAACTCTTTTCAGTTACACGAGTTGCAAACATCCCTACTTCATGGCTTGCCATTTTACTTTCTATGTTGTCTTTGTGAAAGAACCAAAGTTTGTAATTT
>CAUYQG010279311.1:0-18387 GCA_963574415.1 Tarsius wallacei | reverse complement strand
GTAACTATGATTCAATCTTTGACTCTTTAAAAATATATGTCAGTCAGGCTCGGTGGCTCAGCCTGTAATCCCGCACCTTGGGAGGCTGAGGTGAGTGGATTGCCTGAGACTGTGGGTTCGAGACCCGCATGGGCCACTTAGTGAGGCCTCATCTCTACAATAAATAAAACAATTAGCCGGGTGTGGTAGTGCGCGCCTGTAGTTCCAGCTACTTGGAAGGCTGAGGCGGAAGGATCGCCGGAGCCCATCAGGTCGAGGCTGCGGTGGCTGGGAGCAGCCACCGCACTCCAGTCTGGGTGACAGAGTGAGACTCCAACTCAAAAAAAAAAAAAAAATATATATATATATATATATATATATATATATGTATGTATGTCAGATGATATCTTCCAATGGTATCCATCTCAATTAAAATGGCCCTACAGAGTTTTAATTATCCACCTACTCTTTTTTTGTGATCTAATTCATTTTGAACCACCTTCTGCCTTCTCTATTAAAGCTGGTCTCCTTGACATTTTCCAAATGCAACAAACATATCTTTACCACAATGTATTTGCATTTTATCATTCCTTTGTTTGAAAATGTTGTTCCAGAAGGAGGCAAGATGGCAATGGAACTGGTGGGAGTGTGAAAGTTTCTGCAAGGGCAAGTGTCAATAAAGACAGTCTGCGTGAGTGGGTGATTGCAGCTGAGTGAGTCAAAGTCTGTCTGCAGGGAGACTCGGGATCAAGCACTCAGGGCTCCCCTCTGGAGGCAGCTGCAACCCACCACTGCCCTGTGATTGGAGCCCAGTGACGTGCAGGATAATCAGCCATTCATGTGGCTCTCTCGGGAAGAGGCAGTGGAGGTCAGATGTTCCTCAGTGCCTGGCACCTGGTCCATGCCATTACCTGTGGCAGCAGGCCCAGGCACTAGCAGTGGGAACCGTGGAGAGGGCACAGTAAGGAAATCTGGAGCTGAGCCCTGCTGGTGGTGAGGAGACACCAACTGCCACCATTTTCTCTGTTATGGGATAGGCAGAGACCTGTGTTGACTGGCCCGGTTCTGTTCAGCCTCCAGTCTGAGACTTGGAGGCAATCACCACACCCCTCTGGGAATGACCACTGCTGGTCAGAGAGGAAATTTCAGGAGTGGACACAGAGAGATGGACACCCCACCTCCATGTTGGACCAGGCATGAACACGTCTGATCTGAGTGGGGGACTTGTCAGCAGCAGCAGCAGCAACAGCAGATGGGTGGGGTGAATCCGAATCTGATTCACCCTCCTCCCACAGCAGTTCATGGAGCATCTGATCCATGCTAAGAGCAAATCCAGCCGCCTGCATTGAGAGTGGAGAGGAGGAATTGAAGACTAGAGACTGCTCCCTATCACTGCTAGGCTAGCCGTGGCCAAAAGCAGTGGTGGTGCTTGGAAAAGGAAACTGAAGTTCCAGAAATGGCAAGTGGTTTTGCTTATATTTTAGTGCTTTTTCTGTTTTAGATTTTTTTGGGGTGTTTTTTCGCCTCTCTGTTTGCAAATGGATATTTTTGAGGGCAAGTGCATTATCAAGGTTTTTTGTTTATTTGTTTGTATGTTTTTGTTTGTTTATTTGCTAGTTGGTGTGCCTGTCTGTTTTCCTTCTCCTTCTCCTCTCCATCTTCCTTTCATCTCCCATCTTCCTTTTTAAATTCCTTTTCTTTTTCTTATCTCATTTTGCTTTCAGAGGACATACATATGCCCCCACTACATGGACAGATTGCAAGGTGGTGGGAAGTGGGTACCAGGAGGCCAACACACCTGTCAGCAGATACTGTGATCTGCAGGCAGTTTCTGAACCACAGCTCCCCAACACACCTTAATTAAAACTCAAAACTGCAAAAAGCACAGCATCCCCATCTCCAGTCTGGTTTAAAAATTGAACAAATCCAGAGAATCTACATAAAGAATAGTAGGGGATTGAGCAAAGAAAAGTGAAAGCTACCCCCCCCATTACTGAGCAATGGAATTAAAGAAGGTGGGAAAGGAGGAGGAAAGCATAACAAATGGAGAAGAATCAAAGGAAGAACACAGGTCCCATCCAGACTCCTGGGAAGACAGCCCCTGAGAATACAGATTTCAGAACTCAAACAATAAAGAGCCTTCAGAATGACTGGTCTCAAGCCACAAACCCAGACATCAAGATATTAATAGAATGAATAGAAATGAGAAGAGACAAGAAGAAAGAATGAAGGAGTTAATAACTGAGATGACAGCAATAAAGAGTACAGTAAACAAAATAAATAGCAAACTGGCAAGCATGAAAAGCAGAATTAACCAAGCCAAAGAAAGAATCTCAGTGCTTGAGGATGACAATATGGAACTATGGAACTAACTTAAACTGTTAAAAACATAGAGAAAAAATTTAAAAAGATGGAATAAAACTTCCCAGAGATGTGTGATTATATCAAGAGGCTGAGCCTATGATTAATTGGCATTCCCGAGGCAGACAGAGAAACAGAGACTACCCTGGAACAAACATTCCATGAAATTATCCAGGAAAACTTCCCTCATCTCATCAGAGACATGACCATTCAAACACAAGAGATTCAGAGAACTCCTGCAAAACATCAAAGGAGAAGACCAACTCCTAGACACATAGTAATTTGCCTACATAAAGGAGGTGTAAAAGAAAAAATCCTAAGGGTAGCAAGAGAGAAAGGTCAGACTACTTACCAGGGAAGACCAATTAGAATTAGCAGACTTATCTACAGAAACACTACAGGCTAGAAGAAACTGGAGTCCAATCTTCAAGGTTCTCAAAGATAAACAATTCCAACTAAGAATTTCCTACCTAGCTAAGCTAAGCATCATCAACAATGAAGAATTCAAATCTTCCCTAAGAGCTTAAGCTGCTTCCAGATTAGCTCTATAAGAAATGCTTAAGAAAGTATTAAACACAGAATAAATCAAAATAAGAATGACCGCATTCTCCCCAAGAATGCAGGAAAAAGATTGAACACACACACATAACCAAATCAAAAGAAAACCTACAATCAAATAAACAAACAAACAACAACAAACCTTATAAGAACCTCATGACAGGGACAAACCCTTACATCTCAATAATTAGCCTGAACATGAATGGACAAAATACATCACTGAAAAGACTTAAAATGGCAAACTGTATTTTTAAAAAATGATGCAACAATATGCAGGCCCCAGAAAACTCATTTCACCAGAATGCTCACTCACAGACTCAAAGTAAGAGGGTAGAAAACAAACTTTCAGGTGAAGAAGTTGTAATATTGACATCAGACAAAATAACCTTTAAGCTATCAAAAATTAAAAAGATATGGAGGGTACATAATGTTAAAATGTTCAATCTATCAGAAAAAATATACATCCTAAACACAAATGCACCCAAAATAGGAGCACCAACATTTATAAAGCAGCTTCTAGGGAAACTAAAAAAAGATATTGACTATAGCACTATAATAGTTGGAGACTTGAATACCTCACTGTCAACCCTAGATAGACCTTTAAGGCAAAAATTCAACAAGGAGATCCAGAACCTCACCTTTACACTTGACCAAATGGACTTAATAGATACCTACAGAACACTCCACACAACAACCATGTAATATACATTCTATTCATTACCACATGGAACATACTCTAAGACTGACCTCATACTTGGCCATAAATCAAGCATAAACAAATTTCATAAGATTGAAATACTGGCATGCACCTTCTCAGACCACAGTGGAATAAAAATAAATATGAACACCAACAAAACTACCCCCAAACCCACAAAGACATGGACACTCAACAGCATGATGCTGAACAACTCCTGGGTCAACACAGGAATTAAAGCTGAAATTAGAAACTTTCTGGTAACAAATGAAAATAAAGACACATCTTACCAAAACCTATGGGATGCCATGAAAACAGTACTGAGAAGAGAATCCATTTCTTTACTAATACAAATCAAGAAAATGGAAAGTTCACAAGTTAATAGTCTAACAAATCACCTAAGCAAGCTGGGAAGAATAGACCACCAAAGCCCTAACTTCAGCAGAAGAATCCAGATCTCCAAAGTAAAAACCCAAATACAGGACATAGAAGACAAAAATATCATAGAAAACAATCAGTGAAACAAAAAGCTGGTTCTTTGAAAGGATAAACAAGACTGATGGTCCCCTAGCTAGACTGACCAAGAAAAAGAGGGAAAAAAAGCACATAAACACAATCAGAAATGCAAAAGATCAAATCACAATGGACCCTAAAGAAATACAAAAAGTTATCAGAGATTACTATGCCACCTGTATGGAAAATCTAAATGAAATGGAGAACTTTCTGATATCACACAACCACCCAAGGTTGAAACAAGAAGAAATTAAGACATTAAATAGACCAATAATGACCCAGGAAATTGACCCCATCGTAAGAAAAATACCCATAAAAAAAAAAAAACAAACCTGACCCATATGGCTTTCCAGCGGAGTTCTACAAAACATACAAGGAGGAGCTGATAATAATCCTATTGAAACTATTCCAAACAATTGAGAAAGACGGAATTCTCCTCAAACCATTTTATAAAGCTAGCATCACACTGATTCCCAAACTGGGTAAAGATCCGACAAAGAAAGGAACTACAGGCCAATATCCCCGATGAACATAGATGCAAAAATACTCAATAAAATTCTAGCAAATAGGATACAACACATCTCAAAAATCATTCATCATGATCAAGTAGTCTTCATTACTGGGATGCAGAGTTGGTTAAACATCCACAAGACATCAACATAAATGTAATGTAATTTAACTGCATCATAAGTGCAATTAAATACATCAACAGAAACACATAATTATATCATTAGATGCAGAAAAAGCTTTCAATAAAATCCAGCAACCCTTCTTGATAAAAAACCGTGAACACCTAGGTATAGAGGGTACATAACTCAAAATTGTAGCAGCAATCTACACTAAACTAACAGTCAACATATTGCTAAATGGACCAAAATTGGAAGTATTTTCCCTGAAAACCAAAACAAGACAAGGTCACCCACTTTCACTCCTCCTATTCAACACAGTGCTGGAAGTCCAAGCCAGAGCACTCAGATAAGAGAAGGAAATCAGGAGTATCCAAATAGGAAAAGAGTAAGTTAATTACCCCTCTTTGCAGACTATATGATTCTATACCTCAAAATCCAAGAGAATCTGTCAAAAACCTTCTTTCAATGATAAAAGACTTTGTCAAAGTCTCAGGGTACAAAATAAACTTGTAAAAGACTGTCACATTCTTATACACCAACAACAAACAGGCAGAGAACTAAATAAAAAGCACAATCCCATTCTCAGTACACACACACACACACACACACACACACACACACACACGAAATACTTCAGCATCTTCATAACCAGAGAAGTGAAAGACTTTTACAATAAAAACTACAAAACATTGCTCAAAGAAATCAAAGATGACACAGACAAATGGAAAAATATTCCATGCTCATGGATTGGAAGAATCAGCATTGTTAAGATGTCCATCCTACTCAAGGCAATCTACAGATTTAATGCAATACCCATTAAATTACCAGCATCATTCTTCTCCGACTTGGAAATGACAATATAGAAATTCATATGAAAACATAAACGAACATGAATTTCCAAAATAATCCTCAGCAAAACAAAAACAAAAACAAAACAAAGCAGGAGGTATCATACTTCCAGACTTTAAGCTTTATTATAAGACAACAATGATAAAAACAGCCTGGTATTGATACAAGAACAGGCTGATAAACCAGTGGAACAGGATAGAGATTTCAGAAGTGAAATCTCAATATGTCAACCAACACATCTTTGACAAAGCCTCCACTAATAACCACTGGGGAGAGGAGAACTTATTCAGTAAATGGTGCAGAGAAAACTGGCTGACCATAGGCAGAAGATTAAAACAAGACCCCTATCACCATACGCAAAAATCAACTCTAAATGGATCAAAGACCCAAATGTAAGACCTCAAATGATAAGAACCTTAGGAAATGTAGGAGATACCCTGATGGAAATTGGAACCAGCAACGAATTTCTGCTCAAAACTCCAAATGCCCATGCCGTAAGATATAAGACAGACAAGTGGAACTTCATCAAACTGAAAAGTTTCTGCAAAGCGAAAGAAACCATCTTGAGAGTGAGGAGACAGCCCGCAGAATGGGAAAGCATATTTGCTGACTGTATATCTGACAAAGGCCTAACATCTAGGATCTACAAGGAACTCAAACATGTTGAAAAGAAAAAAGCAAACACCCCTATTAGAAAGTGGGGAAAAGATATGAACAGACATTTCTCAAAAGAAGATATGTGAGCAGCCAACAGATAAATGAAAAATGCTCAACCTCACTAATCATCAAAGAATTGCAAATTAAAACCAAAATGAGGGTTTGATTAAAATTAAAAATGAGATACCACCTAACTCCAGTCAGGATGACCATCACCAATAACTCAAAAAACAACAGATGCTGGAGAGGATGCAGGGAAAAGGGAACACTTCTACACTGTTGGCGGGAGTGTAGACTAGTACAACCTCTGTGGAAAGCTGTGACGATTCCTAAAAGATCTAAAAATTGACCTTCCGTATGACCCAGCATTGCCCTTTTTGGTAATATACCCAGAGGAACTCAAATCACTCTATGAAAAAGATGCCTGCACACACATGTTTATTGCAGCATTATTCACAATAGCAAAAACATGAAACCAACTGTGCTGTCCATCAAAAGTAGACTGGATTTTTAAAATGTGGTACACATGCACAATGGAATATTACACAGCCATAAAGAAAGAAAATTATGAGCTTCACAGCAACTTGAATGGATTTAGAGTCTGTCATACTCAGTGAGCAAACACAGAAACAAAGAACTGATTATCACATGTTCTCACTCATAAGCAGACCCTGAACAATTATCATAATATTATAAGAAAGGTATTGACAGTAGTGGGAAACTGCTGGGGGTGGAGTGGGAGGAGTGTACACTTCATCAATAAGGGTACCCGATCTCAGACCAGGTGAAGTGGGGAACAATGTGAGGCCAAAACTTTACCTGCAGAATGACTATTTGTATACCTAATGCTGAATTGTAACCATCTTTAAAAAAAAATTTTAAAAGGAAAATTTTGTTCCCTACATTCATTTTCCTATTTGATTAATATATTTTCTAAAATGATGTGAGGTGTGTGAACAGAGACTATTCTGCACTATTGTATTTATCTTATGCCCAGCCCTGCCTTATACTTCATAAGCATACTAATCATTGCCTGATGTATATAATTTATTTATCTTATCTACATCTCCCAACTATAATGTACACTGCATGAAGACAGAGTTTTTGTCTTTCTTCTGTTTCTACAGCATCTAGAACAGCTCTTGACAGCTAGTGTCATTCAATACATTTTTTAAAACGAAAGTCATTGCTGACACCCTGATAAAGGTCATTAAAGGGTTTGTGTTCTGAGTGTCTACTCACTGCTATGGAGTGACATGGGATTTTCTGACCTGTAGGGACTGAGATAAGGTTAGGATTAAGAAATCTTGGAGACTTAAGAAATGTTCTGTGGCAAAGGAAACTAGCAGCATATCAAATGTTAGAATAAATAGGTCCTATAATATAGCTGAGTTTGAAGACCATATATTTGTAAGATATAAAATATGACAGAATAAATTAGAAATAACTGACTTCAAAGGACCTCTTACATAAAGTACTTCAACCAGTGTTCAAAATGGGGAAGGAATTGATGAAAGGGAATGTTATGACTCTAAATATAAAATATAGAAATAAGGTGCATACACATAAGGAGATGCTTCAAATTTATTGCTTTTAGAAAATAATGTATTTCTATTATTTAGAAGCAGCAGTGAGAACAATTAATGAGTTTGAAATTGCAACTATATAATTAAATATCAATTAGGAAGGCAAGTATTAAGGAACACAGAGAAGACAATCAATCATAGTGTGTCTTTATCAGCATTGCTTTTTTGAAAATTTTGCCAAAGTGTGCTGGTAGCGCGATTTGGTAGGAGTTCTCAGAATACACCTGTAAAAGTTGGATTTGCCAGTCAAACCTGTACAGTAAAAGAAAATAGGAAATTAGTTTTACATTTTTTACTCCTATACATACATTTATTTACTGGTCTGATGCAGAGTAACTATTTATAAATAATTTTAGTTAATGCTCTATAGTGCTGAATATAGTAGCTGACCCAGAGTGAACAACTAAATATCTGCTAAATGGGCATCTGAATTAATACTAATTAGCATCCAGCATATGTAACATGAAATTTAAATTTAAGTTATTGAGTTTTTCTATTATTATTTTGTTTTGTTCTTTCATTTAAATATAACACACATATTTCATTCATATTTGTTTCCCCAAAATAATATTTTTAATATACCCTTCTTTGACTAAATGCATCACCTATTACCTAATGCCTAGAGCTGCAAATTCAGGCTTTTTAACATATCATTTAATTAGCAACAGGGAATTCAATTAGAATAAAATATTCAACAGCAAATGAAAAACAGTTGAAGTTTTATGGCCTATATCAAATTTAACATTTAGAGCAGTTCTCTTTTGTCTCCAAAGGTTTTCTTTATTTCGTATTGAAACATTTAATATTTCATAGAATTTGAAATATTTAGTTGTGTATAAATGGGTAAAAATTGCTTTCTCAAATTTAACATTTAGAGCAGTTCTCTTTGTCTCCAAAGGTTTTCTTTATTTCATATTGAAATATTTAATATTTCATAGAATTTTGTTCAATATTTCATAGAATTTTGTTCAATATTTCAAATATTTTGTTGTGTATAAATAGGTAAAAATTGCTTTCTAAAAATAAATTTTCATATTTCCTTGCTGGTATTATATTAACGTGTCCTATCATAGTTTATTAGAGTTACTTAGGGTGATACTTCTCACACATATTATTTTATGAGTCATATGGGAAAATTATTAGAATGCAGAGAATGATTAATTTGGTCTAGAAGTGGTTTTAAAATGTGAATTTCTCACAATTTCCCAGATGGTGGTTGTGCAACTGCCCATAAGTTTACAGTTTAGAAGACAAAGTTTTAAACAGCTTCCAGAGATATAGTTAGTGGCAGGGCAGCGTGCGATCACCAGTATACATCATTCTGATCAAAGGCTTTTTTGTAGTTTGTGTTTTAATAGTCTCACAATTTCTATAAAGAGAATAAGTTTTATTACAATAACTATTGTACTAAGTAAAAAATGGAGGTTTGGAGAGAATTAGGAATAGTTTAAGGTCATGACTGGTAGTTGTCAGGGCTAGGATACAAACGCAGGGGTTCTCCTCCCCCAGAGCCCAGTCTCTCAAGCATAGCAGGACAGAAGCTTTCTCTCAGAAGCACTTAAGTAAAGGCGTACACTTCAAGTGGCTAAATTTCTTAAACTGGAGCTGCTGTTGGTTCGATGACTGGTTTTTTTGTTTTTTCTTCTTTCATCTCTAGAAGGTACTTCTAGAAGTTACCTTCTGGAAGGTAAGAAATGTCTCTAGACCCAACTTACCTCTATAATCATGTCCTGTTGGTTACAAGAAACATTTTAATATGGATAGGGGTAGGGAAAGGGATAGGGATAGGGATAGGATGGATATGGTGGAATCTGTGGATATTGAACATTTCCTCCCTGTATAGACACAAAAAGAGAGAGAAAATTGCAGAGAATTGAGACAATGGCAGTTCAATTGTTTCACAAAAATTGTCATTAAAAGCCTCCATTGTTAAAGTCGTTAGAACCATATATATGTATATAACATAAACATGACAGTTTTTCATACTTTTATTTAGATTTTCTCTTTCTTATAAGAAAACTTAGCAGAAGCTATAAATGATGAAGCCTTTACGATTTTACTGTTTCTGGATAGTTTTGTGGTTTTATAATTATAGGCAAACACACCAAACGGGGTTAAATCATTTTTATAATATCACCTCTAAGCTACTACTTTGCCTTGACTTGAGTATGATGGGAAGGAGAAATTTACTGGTTGCAACTTAAGTGAAGTTTCTCCATCTCACTTTTTTAATGAACTTACTGTCTATTAAAACTCCTACATTCTTTAGTAGTCTCTTCTGTCAACTCAAATAATCACCATTCTTTTTTCTGCATCTTTTTATTTGGTGACATTTTTATCTGCGTATTTCTTATAAGTTAGAAGAACTTTTAAAACCCTATCATACTGGTCAAAATAATGAGACATAGAGGGTGCATACATTAAGAAATATGTTCAAGAAATATAATTTTCTATCTTATTTAGCTACTCAGATTACTTTGATTACTTTATGATCATCCAAAAATCAGAAAGTGGAAACTTACCACAGTATATGTGTAATTACAGCCTCTATGCTCCTTTATGCATATATTATACTTAATAGAATTAAAATTTCACCTGTATGGTGACCCCTAATGTACCTAATTCTGAATTGTACCCCACATTTTTAAAATAAAAATATTAATTAAATTTAAAAGAAGAATTTCAGCTGGGCTCGGTGGCTCAGCCTATAATTCTGCGCCTTGGGAGGCTGAGGTGAGTGGATTGCCTAAGCCCATGGGTTTGAGACCCTCCTGGGCAACTTGGTGAGACCTCATCTCTACAATAAATCAAAAAATTAGCCTGGTGTGGTAGCGCGCGCCTATAGTTCCAGCTACTTGGAAGGTTGAGGCAGAAGGATCACCGGAGCCCAGCAGGTTGAGGCTGCCGTGGCCGGGAGCAGCCACTGCACTCCAGTCTGGGCGACAGAGTGAGACTCCAACTCTCACACACACACAAAATAATAATAATAAAATAAAAATTAAAAAAGAATTTCAATTATTTTCAGGTCATTGTGGTTATTTACCAGACAAACAGTTTTGAGAGAATAATTGACTTCTTTAGAGTGGCATTATGAATAACATATGGAACTTTGACCTGTACTGTAAATAAATGAAACCAACCTGCAGTTGAGAAATAGGTAATATATGTATCTTTTAGAAACAGATATTGATTCTTTTTTTAAGTTTTAATTTTAAAGATGTGGGGTACAATTCAGGGTTAGGTATATAAGTGTTCATTACGCAAGTACCTTTGTTGATGAGGTATTCTCCCCCTCTCCTGGCAGTTTCCCATTACTGCCAATCCTGCCCCACCCTGGCAGTTTTGATTCTTCTAGTAGAATAATTAATCACTGGAGGACATGTGTTTGAAGCACACTCTATTATAAGAAGAAAACTTACATAAAATCTTCTTCTATAACGATGTTTCTGTAAAAAAAAAGATTAAAAATTCAATACATGTTTGACTATCAAGGTTTTCAGTGAAAGAAAATGTCTTACCTCTTCAGATGATGAATCAGCTCCCTAAGAAAAACAGGAAATGAGAGAACAGTTAATATCTTAATGTTCTAATTTAAGATTAAGTCTAAAAATGCGCTTTGCAGCCACAAGAATGATTAAACTGAGTAGAACAGATCATCCTTGGGAGATGATTACTAACTAGTTATTTTTGTGTGATGATGTCCTTAGGGTGGATGAAAAATAGGCTTTTCTGTAATTAATGTGCTATACTCAACTATCAATTCACTTTGGTTTATGCTTCTTTTGTTTGTAAATGGGAGGCAAAGTCTATCACCATAAATAAAAGAGTGAAAACTGAAAAGTGAGATTAAAAAAAAAGAAAAGTGAGATTTTGGTTTGTTTTTTGTAAATATGATTTAAGTAACTTAAAATTTACTAACATACAAATATTTGACTTGCTGATCGAGACAAGCATTATGTTTCTCTTTATTCTTCTTATATATTTATATTTCCATTTTTATCCTTTTGTAACAAGATAATGAAATAAATTGTAATCTCATAGCCAATTTGGTTTTTGAAATATTCATTAGAATTTAGTGAGTAAATTGAGGTATTATTAGTTTTTGTGACCAATTTTTCAGTAACTAATAGAAAGAGAAGAAGAAAAAAGTGGAGGAAGAAGGAGGAGGAGGAGAAGAAAGAGATCCAGAGAGGTCAAGTGGTTTTCCTAGTAACACATAGAAGTAAAGGACATTAAAAACTGAGACTTGGACTGGGTGCAGTGGTGGCTCATGCCTATAATCCAAACACTTTGGGAGGTGGATGCCAGAGGATTGCCTGAGCCCAGGGTTTCAGACCAGCCTGGGAAACATGGCAAGACCTCATTTCTAAAATAAATTAAAAAAAAAAAAACAAAATTAGCCATGCATGGTGACTCCTGTAGTTCCATCTATTGGAAGGCTAAGGTGGAAGAATTTCCTGGGCTCAGCTGGTGAGGTTGCAACAGCCATGATGTGCCACTGCACTCCAGTCTGTCTGGACAACTGAGTGAGACTCCAACTCAATAAATAAATAAATACATAAATACGTAAATAAATAAACAGTGAAAAAACAAATAAATAAACAAATTGATACTGGGTTCCATTGCTCACTCCTGTAATCCTAGCAGTTTGAGAGGCTGAGACAAGACTATCACTTAAGCCCAAAAGTTAGAGACCAGTCTGAGCAATATAGTGAGACCTCATCTCTACAAAAAATAAAAAAAAATTAATCGGAAATGGTGGTGTACGCCTTTCATCCTAACTACCCAGGATACTGAGGTGGAAGTATTCCTTGAACCCAGGAGGTAGAGTCTATGGTGAGCCATAATCATGAGACTGCACTCCGGTCTGAGTGACAGTCAGACCTGAACTCAAAAACAAAACAAAACAAAATGAACTGAGAACTCATGACATTGACTAGATCTGGAGTTTGTTTGTAGTTTTAAAAAAGGAGCTTTATTTTCTGAAAGGCTGAAACAATTGTATGTTTACGTTAACAGTAAGTTTGTGCAAAATATGACTTGAATATTTCTGTTTTGACATCCTCTAATACTTGGGATCCGTTTAAATGCATCTTGTTCTTTCTTCAGATTTCTAACTTCAGATGGTCTAGAGCTTTTTTTATTTAAATATATTTTATCATCTCTCAGTCCCACATATTTCTGAAGTTTTAAATTTGTTTTAAAAATTTCACATTAAGCTAATAGGTTTGAGTGTCTACGGGTACACACGTATTCTAAGAGCTCTAAGAACTTATATAGTTTAAAACGAGGAAAGTGTACATACAGAAACATTAAGATGATTAAGCGGTACTCAGGGAATAAGAGAAACTCTTAGGATAGGGTCTGAGAACATAGTCTTAAATTTTTTTCTGATATACTTACAGTCATGGAAACCATGAGAGCCAAGATTAAAGCAAAGAAAAGGGCAAGGAACTTCATATTGACTGAGTCCTGTAAATGCAAATGTGAAAAATCAGGGACACATCCTTTCCTGCATTCACTGATCAAACTTTAATTGATGACACTGCTCCAAAGTATTGTGAGATATATTACAGATACAAATACAACTGAACTGCATTGCCTGACATCAAGAAACTTAGACATGAGTAGGAGACATTGGTAAGTAAAGATGAGTGCTCTGGTATGAAAATACTATGGTTCTAGGGAAACCATAGTATTGGACATCTTAGACCAAGAGACTGGGTGACGTTGAAGGTGAAGAAGAAAATAAAGCTTGACTGGATCAGAATGAGTAAAGAATGGTATTGGGAACCTGCAAAGCAATGAAAAAGAGAGAGTGGATACCATGTTGAAAGTGCAAATTGTTCAGTATGTAAGGAAGGAAAAACTGGAGACAGAACGACCACTGAGGTTGCAGTGACTTTACAGGGGCCTTAGATAATGAGATAATTAATGTGGTATCTGAAGAGATATTAAGAAGGTAGAGTGACAAGCCATGGGACTGACTTTACAATAAAGTCAGTGAAAATGAGCTAGGAACTGTCTTGAGAACTGCATGGATAGTGTAACCCTGAAATTAGAACACTGATGCTATTGGGTGGAGAAAAATCAAACTGAAAAGAAGTCACAGGGAAAAGATTTGTAGCTACTTTGAGAAACTGAATTGTTGAAAATGGTTTAATAGTCCAAATGGTCTTAATCAACAACAACAAAAAAATGTAAATGTAATTTGGGATCTGTCATGTTTTTAAAATTCCGTAGAGGCAAGTGACCCAGTTATGTTGCTGTTATAAATAAAAAATAAAACACATCACTCATTTCTAAATTACAGATATCCAAATAAAAACTTTTTCACTGTAAAATACAGTTGCCATAGGACTCACACATATGTGACATTTCCCCTTGCTAATTGCAAACAGTAAAGTAATTCATTAATAGTTAATGACTTTTTATTTTTCGAATCTGCTTTTACTTATGACTTGTGATAGGTAATTATAGTAACATTTTTGAACTAATTATAAAAAGATTCTACTATAAATAAGTCAAGCTCTCTAACACATAAAGCAGAGCTCATAATTTATGTCATTTACCTTGTTCCTTATTTATTGATTTTGTTTGGCTCTTTTAAACGGAGACATCTAGAGTTAGACAACTATGAAAATGATTTATTTCTTAAAGTTTTTACATCACCTAATAGGTAAATCTAATTATCAGTCATTTTATAATATAGTGTGAAAATTATAGTGTTTTTTATGTGAACAACTTTTATTTCAAATACGAGATAAAAAATCTTATGAGGAAAGTGGTCTTCTACTAACATAGAAAAATTGATAGATAAACAGACACGATACATAAATATATATTTAATGGTTATGAGAAAATATTTCCTAATTCATTAATAAAAATTTGGAATAGTAAAATCATTCTTTTCTGTTTTATTACAAATGATTGGAAGCAAGTTAAATAATATAAACTAATAAGATAGAAAAGTCTAACCATTATACATATTTATCTTGCTGAATATCAGAATTGTTTATTTAGTTGAAGAGGTCAATTAAAGGGTATGAAAAATGTTTACTGATCGGAAAATATTAAATTTTTTAAAGTTACTTAAATTTTTAACACAACACATACACTTGCAAAAAGAGAACATATTTTATCTTGTAAAATTTAGACTTCAACTTTAAGTTAATAATAAAAGTAATAATTTTGAAAAGATGTCTGATATCTAGACAAGGAAATAAAAACGCTTCTAGAAAGTCCCACCAACAGAGAAGATGGAATACATCTCTTCCACATTCACCTTTGTTTACTTAGTACAGTGGTTTCTGATGTCAACTGATAGGAATCAAGATCCTGAACTCACTTTCACATCCTTACCTAAGGTCCTTATTTTCTTTAAATTGTTCTTCATATTAAATTATTAGTTAATAATATACATTTTTATAAATTTTCTTCAGTTAATTTTAGCGAACAAAAGATTAGACTAAAACATCATATTAGATTGTACATGAGCATATTACCTTTTACCCAAGATGAGACTCAAGAGTCAGTGTAGCTGAAGCCTTAAGAGATGATGTGCTTCCCTAAAGAGCTCATGTATTTAAACACACTGGAAAATTCCATTTGTTTTTCTAAATAACATACATCATGAGATCATATTATGGAAACTGAAAGTAATGCCCACAATCTGTCTCTACAAATTCTAAATATAAACATAGCCAAGTGATTCTATAATAGAAGACTGTCAACCAGGAAACATGGTCCCATTACATGTCAATTTCAGAGTCAGTCTATGCCTGTGTGAATAAGACAACAGGAAACGGACGCTGAAGGAAGCCAAGCATAGAAATGATTGAAATGACAAAAATGTTTTTGTAGAACTCTGTTTCAACAAATATGTGTCCTAGATGGGACAACTCGATGCCAAAGATAATACTTACCAAGTTATAAAATTTTACAAATTCTCTAATTAATGGTGATAACTTACATGATATAATTGGATTCATTATAGATTTCAAAAGTATTTTTTCTACAAATCATTAGCTATGTTGTACTCTTACCTTCTTCCTTTGATTTCAGAATGTATTAAGTAATAATGTGGATGTAAACATTTGCCAAAATTCAGTAGTCTTTGGGTATGTGTAATAAAAAGTTCTTATAATTAAAATCAAACGATCTATGTACTCAGTAATACATACCTCACACAATAACTGGATATCTATGTACAGAATTTCAGTGGACTTCCCTGGAGTTTTTAGAGTTCATATCTCAGTGGAAGCCATATGTTGCCCTGATTGCACTTTACAGAAAGAAGGCAAAGAGTTTTTATTACATTCCTAGGCAAATTTGTATACAAATTCACCTACTCACTGCTAGTTGGATAATTCAATGTACTCAGAACAAACTATGCAAAACTCATTTGTGCAGTTTAGGTAAGTTATAAAGCCCAGTCCATTATTCTTCAGGTTGCCACATTGGACCATCAGAATCAGCACCTGATGAAGCCTGTTAAAATGCAAATTCTCAGCCCTCCTTTCCAAACTTGCTGAAATTGCTTCTTGGTGGTGCACTAGGAATCTGCATTTTCACAATACTTCTTTGTGATTCTTTGTGTACTGTAAAGTTAAAAAAATCTCTTATAGACTTGTAAATGCATTCTTTGATGCCATAAATAAAACTATGGTTTCATTTTGCATCCAATTTTAAAAGGAAATATATTTTCGGTAAATCTTCTGTGCTATATTTGAGTAGCACCACTGGATATTATGACTATCTTCCAGGAATATGCAAAAAATATAAATCATTTATTAAGGCAAATCAATAATTACAATCAAATTAGATTAAAATTAATATTTCTTCTTTGTCATGAGATTTCTAAGCATTTCTAAGATTCATAGCCTTTTCTCATGTGAAAAACAAATTTAATTTCTTGTACATTCTCAATGAAAAGGGGACAGATAGAGAGGGTTCAGTAACTATTGACCTATGTTTGATGAACTTCGCAGCAACTTGGATGGCCTTAGAGGCTATAATACTGAGTGATCTATAACAGAAACAAAGAACCAAGTATCACATGTTCTCACTCATATGCAGACCTTGAACAACATCGTAATACTTTAAGAAAAGCTTTGGTAGCAGTGGGAAACTGCCAGGGGAGAGGGACACATCTCATCAACAAGGGTACCTGCATAATGAACATTTGTATACCTAACCCTGAATTGTACCCATACATTTAAAATTAAAAGTTTAAAAAAATCAGCTCTTCTAGAAATTTAAAAAAAACAATAAACCCAATTTAAATTATTTGAGAAGTGCAAAATAATGTTTTTTTCTTCGGTATTTCCTTTTCTCTTTCTCCTTTACTTTCTTTCCTCTTTATTTCTTCACTAACTTTTTAAAGTAGTAGAATTTTCTCTAGTACATCTATGGTATTCATGTTCTAGTGTATAAATAGGACAACCAACTCTCCCAAAGCACTACCAATCAACAAATTATCAGGTAAGAAGAAGTGATAGATGTAAACATACATATTGAAAAACTACAATTAAATGCAACTCATCTATACTTTTCTGTTGGAACATGAAAACAGAGGAATAATTCTACTGATCAGTTTCTGCTTCCTCAAGTGAGAAAGTGTGGGGATTATATGTGACAGGTGGAGACAGGCATAGTGAATTATCAACACAGGCGTGCCCTTCCTGGGTTAGTTAAGGTGTCACACTCCAGGAAGAGTAAGCCATTTTAGAAGGGTGATGGACTGGAATATGTCTTCATGTTTAACAAGTAAGTTTAACTAATATCTTATTCTCTCCAACCAATATCAAGTTCATTGAAAATTCCAGGGCCTTTTGTGTACAAGGGAAACATCAACAAAGACCTGCTATGTCACAGGAGTTTTAATAGATTGGTTGTTTAAGGATGTAACCTGAATGAGTATTGATAGTGATATTTATGCAGGAATTTTCTCCTATTTCTCCTTCTCCAAATTTTCTCTTCTCCGCTTCCTCCTCCCTCTTCTTCAACCTTTTCTTCCCACTCCTGGTCCTGCATATCCTCCTTATTCTCCATTACCCTTGACAAAAGCAGGGAACACTTTTATGACAGAAATCCATGGTGTTTGTTTATTTGAACACAAAAAGTTTATGTTATATTTCTGTTTGAGTTACTAAAATGAAAAATACCGCTATTGACAAATATGAAATAGCATATAGTTCTCTACTACATAAGATAGACTCTCCTTCATTCTGACTAAAGACAAGCTTTCTTCCTGTTCTGTTTTTTTTTTTTTTAAGTGTATCATTCAGTGGTTTTTATTTATTTTTTTTTATGTATTTATGTATTTATTATTTTTTTTTATTAATCAGTATTTTTTATTATCATATTGTGGGGTACAGTTAAGGATTAGATATACAAATATGCTTCGTTCAGACACCCTTGGTGATAAAAGGTGTCTCCCCGTCCCCAGGCAGATATTGAGTGTCATTAATCCCATCCCCCTTCCCCTCCCCTCCCCATAATTTCCCACCACTGTCAGTCATTTTCTTATAGTATTACGTTGGATGTTCAAGGTTCGCTA
>CAUYQG010279300.1:0-11171 GCA_963574415.1 Tarsius wallacei | reverse complement strand
CCCACCCCCGATCTTACTCATAGTCTCCACAAACCAGCGCCAGGAGCAGAACTGCCATCTGTCCTCTCAGGCACTCTTGCCTTCTCGCTCTCCTCTCTTCCTCCGGGCAACACTGATGGCCACTGGTCTACCACACGGTGCATGTTGGTTGTGTCTCCACGGGAGCAGGGCAGAGTCTACCTGGGCATGGCCCCCAGGAGAACAGACTTGCCTATGGAACACGTGAGAAGGTGCAGCTCTGCCCTTCCCTCTGAAGACTCAGTTCTCCGGGTTGAGGCCCCTAAGTCCCTCAGGCATTCGAGCCCAAGTCAGCTCACATGATTCAGACCCCGGCCCAAGAGCAACACAGTTGGTCTGATGTTGGCCGGATACTGTGTTCAAATGGACCTCCCTCTTCATCTGGATTCCGGGAACTTGAGTGGTTTCCCGGGACCCCCTGACTCCCACAGGGTCAGACTCGCAGCTGGAGCGGAGTGGTGGGTGCAGGGAGCTGCTGACTGGGTGGTGTCAGGGGAGAGGCTCCAAGCCTCACGCCTTGCACGTTGAACTAGTAGAAGGATTTCACGTTGCTGTTTTCATTCATAGTTTTAAATTGGAATGGTTTGTCTCCCAGCGATAGGCTAGGTTTGCATGGCTTGCAGAAGACACCACAGAAGACATGATAGTCTCTGCCCCAGAACTTTTTATTCACAGAGGGAGAGCGAGGCAGCAAATCCTTATGAAGCCACGTGATAAAAGCTGCTAGAGCTTTCAGAGGGTGCCAGGGGGGCAGTTCAACCTGGGGGAAGCGTGGCTGGGTGAAGGCTGGTCAGAGATGGTCTCCTGCAGGAGTGGGATGTCCCAAGTTGAGACACAGCGTGAGGGCTCCGGGCAGACAGCAGGGGGACAGCAGGTGCGTGGCGGGGCTGAGCAGGTGACAGGTGTGAGCCACGGGGCGCTGTGCTGGACATAACTGCGTCTCGTGTGCCTGTGTCCAGTCACTAATTAGCTCTCCTCTGACTCGGACCTCACAGTCTCTGGTCCACCTGTAACCTTCTTACAGGGCTTCATTCACTGTGGTTTCCAACGGAAACATACACATGCCAGGGAGTTTCCCGACACTCAGCTCCTGAGTCACTTCTGCGCAGACCCCACAGCCGCCCGTGCCAGGCCACTCATCAGTCTGTCCTCTCCGATCCTAAGCCTGGCCCGTTGTTCTCTGTTTCCAGGAAAGAGCGCAATGCTAATAGGTGGGGTCACTCTAGTCTTGCTGGAGTTGAGTCTGCCGCACCGAGGACTTCAACGTGCATGCACCACATGCGCACGGTTTGGACTTGGTTAGCTCTCAGCCTGCAGCCACAGAAGGTGACGCGCCCAAGGACACCGTCTTTGCCGAACTCAGTCAGGCCATGTGGAAACCAGAGACTCTGGCGCTGCGGTTGAGAACTCTTCACCTCTACCAAACTGTCCCGGGGGCTGCATCCCACCGACTCCGGCTCTCCAGTCTCAGTCTGTTTTAAGCCCTTTTGATGTTTGATGTAAATGTGTCTTAGCTGTGTTCTGATGGGTCTGCAACTGAACGGATGCTGAACTGGGTCAGAAACGGGTCAGAGACACTGGGAAGAGACATCACCAAGGATTCAGCTGAGCGGGGCTCTTTCCATAAATGTTATTCTTTTTAAGTTAGCAAAAACACCAAGTTTAGCTACTAGAAAACAAACAAACAAAGGCATTGATGGACAGGCTGTGGAGATCAATCTCAAAGGAATCAGTGAGGCTGAAGGTCCTGCCACCCAGGGTGTGTGCGTGGAGGGCATGGGGGATTATTCTTCTACTGCTTTGAATGCTGAACCCTGGACCCAGAACCTCTTTCCAGTCCTGGGAGGAGACAGTCCAGGAATGTTTCAGGCTGTTGAGGCCAGACTACTTGATATTGCCAATGTTTAACCACTTTGACTGAAAACCTGCAATTTTATATGGTTCAACCTATAAAAGCCGAATGTGAGCATCTCTTTATTATTGCTTAGAGATTTTCTTGGAACTAAATCAATGTCATGTAATTTTGTCGGCGATCATATTCTCAAAAAAACTTGTGGTATTCATTATCACATGAAGCACCATGAACATGCTTTGTCCATGGCAAAGTGTGTCCACCTAGGCCTGGGCCTCTCGGGGGCAGTCAGCGTGCTGGGCTTATGTAGCAGAAATTGGTACTTGACCAATACTGATCAATAAGTCAGGCATGTTGGCTCCCACCTGTAATCCCAGGGCTTTGGGAGGCTGAGGCTGGAGAATCACTTGAGGCCAGGAGTCTGAGACCAGCTTGGACAGCATAATGATACCTCATCTAGACAAAAAAACTAAAAAGAAAATCAGCCAGGCAGAGTGGCACTCACCTCCAGCTACTCAGGAAGCTGATGTGGGAGGATCCCTTGGGCCCAGGACTTCGAGACTGCAGTGAGCTATGATGGCGCCACGGTGTTATAGCCCGGGCAATAAAGCAAGACCGTGTCTTTAAAAAAAGGTAAATAAATACATAAAAGTTGGTTGATAATGACTGGTTGAATAAATAAAACAAATAAAGAATCAGCACTGCTTTCTCCCTTAAGAAATGGCATCATGTGTGAGATCTGCTTCTCAAGAACACCACTAACCAAGAGGCTGAGATTCGGGCAACTTTCTCAACTGGAAATGAACTCAAAAGCATGCATCTAAACCTCACAAATATCCCTCATCTTTGACACAGAAATTTCCACTCTGTGCTGACGGAGGTAGACATACACCGGTGTCCCTGGCAGCACCAGCTAGAGTAGTGACAACTGCTAAGCAACCTCAACATACAACATGGGAATGGTTTTAAAAGTAGGCTGAAAAATATTTTATAATATGGAAGACTGGTATACTGTCGACTAAAAGAGCAAAGCAGGCCAAAAAATTGCTCTGTCGAACCATACTTTGATGTGAAAAACACAACACACACATTTGAGAGCGGCTTTACTAATTCAAAATGCCAAAAGTACTTAAATGAGACATGGCATAATAAATAGTCTTTTACCAGTTTGCTTATACATAATGGGATTTAGGTATTTGCTATGTCTACCACACAAAATGTACGTTTTTCTACAGAAGTACAAATGAGCTTTGGGTAGTGAAATATTAGAAACAGAAAGCATTTTTGATATTTTATTCTCTGTGGGCTTTGAGTTGCTAATGTGTCATCTAGAAAGGCTAAGACTGAGTTCCAGAAAATGCAGAAGTGGCCTTTTAGTGCACTTTGCAAAAGTCATAATAACAAAAGTAGCTTTTAATGAAGGCCAGATTACTGTCACGTATTGTTTTAGGCAACTCAGCTGCAGGAGCAAGGTGCTATAGACTGCATGGCTTACAAACAGCAGGAATTGGCTCTCACAGTTTGGGAGGCTGGGCTCAGGCCTGGGTGTCAGTGTGGTCGGGTTCTGATGAGGGCTTGCAGACAGCCAAATTTCTCCTGTGTCATCGCATGGCGGAACCGGGGCAAGAAAGCCCTCTGGGGTTCCTTTTATAAGAGCACTAGTCCCACTCATGAGAGCTTCCTGCTCATGACCTAAATCACCTCCCAAAGGCCCACCTCTTAACGTCATTCCGTTGGAGGAGAAGATGTCAATAACAAAATCTTAGGGAGACACAAACATCCATCACATTACACTTATATCTTAGACTTTAAAGTTAAATATTAAAAATATGAAAGATGAATTGAATATGCTATATTGCTTTTGGTATTAAAGCATTTGTTGATCAGTAAAAGCTACCAGCACCTATTAGGATAATAGAATAATGTTAGAAAGCATAGCAAACATTCAGTATTCCTATCTTGTCTTACCTTTTTGGGATAACTAAAACTCTGCCTGCTCTTGAGTAGGGGCCCTTGCGACATGTCCTCCCCAAATTAAAAATTACATTAGCACCTTTTCCTGTTGAGAAACATTGCAGTCACTTTGCCTTCCTTTTTGTTGTCACAGGAGACACTGGTGGACCTAGGCCCAGTATGTCTTAGGATGGACAGATGCAAGGAAAAGGGTCTGAGGACATGTCAAAAGAGGACATACAGGAGAGACACGTAAACATTCAATATGTTTGGATATCGTCAAGTCATTTGTTAGAAAGAAGATAGTCTCTGAGAATCTACCCCGCTTTAGGCGCTTTACCGTCATGGAACTGGTCTCAGAGCCTCCACAGCATCCATCGCGTGGACTAGGGGTGGCACTGGGTCAAGTCAAAGAGAAAAGGGGATGGCACTAGGAGGCAACCCTTGACCTACAGGGCATGGACTTGGCCCTGACTTAGCCTCCACGCTCTGCAGGGTATGGAGGGTCCCTGAAGCCTGCTATGCCAGGCCTCTTCTGTGAGTATCTGTTCTCCTGCCTGGCCTTCAGCACTCCTACACGAACCTCTCACAGCAAGATCACAGCTCCTAATGACTTGCCTCCATGTCCTGAGTCTTGTCTTCCCACTGCTGGTTTAGGAGTCTGCTTTCCTGGATTTGCTATAACACTTCACACTCCTTTCTTGGTTGTCCCACTTTGAAATGAACTTGGTGAATAATCACAAAGCAAGTGGGAGACTCCACATCCCACCACATTTTGTCCTACGCTGCTCCCAGGACGCCGGCAGCCAGATCTCTATGCCCGTATCACAGACCAGAGTGCATTTCCCCAGAAAATCTGACCAGGTCAAGAGAAAAGCCTTAAAGAGACTGGCATCAGGGCTTCTCCAAGGAAGTTGCCTTTCACAGGGTCCTTTCACAGTGAATTTCACCAACGCTCCGGACCCTCCAAGCAGCCTCTCAGTGCTCGCTTTAGACGTCACCGAAAAACCAAATATCAGCACAAGTTTGGGGAATGTGGCTGGCTTGGAAACTAAAGACCAAAACTAAGGCAGGATTTGTTTTTCAATGTCAAAGGAATAGAGAACGCACAGGGAAGCAGCTCCATCTCCAAACCATCGTAAATATTATCAGAGAGAGAACAGAAGTTGTCATACTCAAGGACAATGTAGGATGTTATAGAAAACGCAAAGAAGAAAAAAATAGCTCTTACAAGCCAAAAGTAAGTTAGGGGAGATAAAAATACAATGGAAGTCTCAAGAGATAAAGTTGAGGAGATCTCCAAGAAGGAAAGCAAAAGAGAGATTAGAAGACATGAAGGAGAGAGGGAGCTTGGAGAGTGCAGTGCATCTAGCACATGAAGGTAAGAAGCCCGAGGAAAGACGATAAGGAAAGCATAGAGGGGAGAATTGTCAAAGAAATGATTCAAGAAAAGTTCCCAGACTGAAGGAGACAAATGTGCATCCTGACAAGCTCATGCAGTAGATCACACAGCGCTTAAACCAAGGCACATTCTCATGAAGTTTTAGAACTCTGAGAACAAAGAAATTTCCTATAAAATTCTAGACAGCCTCCTCCCCTACCTTTGGAAAGCAAAGCTCCTCTCTCTCTCTCCCTCTCTCTCTATCTCTCTCTTTCTCCCCATTGACCATTGCTCCACTAAACTCTGGTGTGGCCGTGTGCTCTCTGAGCTATGGCCTCCACTATGTTTCCTAAGCTTTCCTCTCCTTCCCTACCTTGGGGAGGTAAATTTCCAATCTCTCTCTCTCTCTCTCTCTCTCTCTCTCTCTCTCTCTATTTCTTTCTCTCTCTCTCTCCCTCTCATTTACTTTATAAATAAACTATATTTTCCAATCTAAAAAAAAATTTTTAAATAAAATACTATTCAGAAAAACAATGTTAAATTTAAATGACCAGGGAGCAGAATGTCTTCTGGGTTTTCAACAGCCTCTCTAAAAGCTGAAAGGAAACAATGAATGAGTGTCCTTTAAATTCTGGATGATTTCTAGACCCAGCACACTGAAACTCAAATATAAGGGTGGAGACACAATCTAAAACCTTCCTCTCCCAAGCACTATTTGCCAAGAAGCTACTGGGCGATATGTTCCCTAAAGCAATGGAGTAAACCAAGAAAGAAGACTGGAGAGGTGCCGGAAATAGTAGAGCCCGCCGGTCAAGAGAAAGGCACCCCAGAATCGGAGGGAAGGGGGACCACAGAAGCCACCACTGTGAGCCAGGTTTGGGGTCACCTGGCATAGATGGGGGCAGTCAGAGGGCTGGGGGAGTTTTCTTTACAAGGACGAGATGGACAAACCTTCAATTTGTCTGAATATTTTAAGAGAGTTTGGGTTCAAAAACTTGTGAATAGAAAATAGAGCAAAAAAGAGAGAAACAGAAAATAGTGAACTGGGGAAAAATAGCCACCATGGTATAGACAGCAGGGCTGGCAGTGGTGTCATTACAACACGCATTTGAGTGGATGGCGGCGGAAAGACTTGTGGAGTGCAGGTGGAGAAAGAGATAAATTCTCATCCAGCTGAGGGAACAGCCAGTGTTCAATGTCTGCAACTCAACAGTCCCGAGGCAGAGCTGCAGGCCTGTTTAGCGAGGGAGGTGAACCCTGGCGTCGAAACAGAAACAGGGAGCAGCTGAGACAAGGCGAACCCGATGCTTCCGGAGAAGGGGAAGTTGGGGAAATGAGAAGGAGAAGGGCTGCTCTGCCAAAGAAGCATCGGGGGACAACTTGACTTTTAAAACCTGGCTGTGGTGAAAACTTTTAAACGATATTTGAGCTGCCAAGTTAATAACAGGCGAGTTTGTTAAAGACGCCTCTCTTTGCGAATCGCATGAGAAGCATTTTTTGGAGCCAGCCTGTTGCCTTCTTCCATGCGTTCCTAAAAGCCTCACAAATTTCCCTCGTCTGACAGAGAACAGGATATATTAAATCCACCCTATAGATCGGCCTTGCCTTGTTTCACCGTCAGATGTATTCATTCAGCTGGGTGTGGTGTCGCGTGTGTAACCTCACTTACTACTCAGGAGGCTGAGGCAGGAGGAACATTGGAACCCAGAAGTTCAAGGTCAGCCTGGGCAACATAGCCAGGTCCTCGTCTCAAAAAAACCTTTTTTAAATAAAACAAAGTAAAAAGTTTTATTTGTTTATTTGTTCAATTCTCGTAATGTTCATACCCTATAGCAGACTTGAACTAGGCTTATGAAATTCAGTCCCATAAACAGATATATAGAGGAAGGTAGATAGGTAGATAATGATGTGATAGATAGATAAATAGATAGATAGATAGATGATAGACTGATAGATAGATATGTGATAGAAAGACAGATTCTGTCTGTGATTAACTGAAGCAGATGCTCCCTGTGATCCACCCATATTCTTCTGACTTTAGCAATTCTAGGGAGTTCAGCAAAAGTTCACCTGCCAAGATCTGCATTTATGTGCCTAGCACCTTTTTCTACAATTAGGTCACACTACCCACAATGAGATAGGCTATAAACACACACACACACACACACACACACACACACACACACACACACACACACACACACACATCCTCAACCAAGGAATGTCAATAGTTGGTGTATAAATACCCCAGCTCCCTCATGCCTTGGGTGGGAAAACTCTGAGTGTCTTGCAGTGGCCAGGGTCTGGGCACAGGGTGTCAGAAGATAAGGTCTCACCCTGGAAGGAAGGGAGGATAATGCTTAAGCAGATGACTGCAGGGTGGGAGGCGATCAGACAGGCCACATACGGGTGCCGGGGAAGCATAGGGATTCGCAGTGCCAGGGAGTACCTACTGGCCTGGTCTGTCGCTCGACCACACTCTCCCTTCCGTCAACTCATTCTCCATTCTCCCAGCCCTTCTCCTCCCTCCCGAGCTCCCCACCTCTGCCGTCCTCCCCTGCTGGACTTCCTGGGGGGTGGGGCTCTATCCCAGACCCTCTCACGTCTTACAGATCCCACCCAGTTGATTCTATCTCCTCCCATTGCTTCACGTTACTTCTCCACATCTTCATCCCAGAGCTAAGCTTTATGCTCCAGGCTCAAGTGTCCAAGAACACACCTCTAAGAAGCTCCGCCTTGCACCGCTTACCCCGGGGCAGGTCCCTGAAAGGAGTGGTTATTGCACGGAGGTGGACGTCACTGTTCCAGGGGCACACTTTTCTTTTAACTCCAGCACTTTCTCATCTAGGGATGGTTGCACCTATTTCCTCATTCTAGAGAAGTCCTCATCACATGCCTCAGGGTCCCTGAGATGCATTTCTCCACAGAACACTGTTTATCGAATGCCGGGCCCAGGGCCCCTTCTTTGCAAGTCTAGATGATCTCTGCCTCCTTAAGCAGCTGAGACACCCTTCTTTATAAAGGTTCAACCCAGCCTTTCAACGCAGATAAGGCCGTCTTCTGTGCTCTTTGTACATTCTTCCCAACGAAGCCATTACACTTCATGATTAGACATGTTTCTGTGTGAGGACAAGGGAACACACCCGTCTTGTTCACTGCTCCATACAGAGTGCTCACCCCATGTCTGCCATGTGATAGAGCCTTCGTTGAATGAATGGATGGACTTGAACTGCACCCTCCAGCCACTCAGCTCTGCACCTGACACACTCCACTCACATGCCGGAGAGTGGAGGGTGGAAAAGGATGCCACAGGGGCCCAACACACCTCTAGGGGACTTGTGATGCCGTGCAATGCAGAGAAGCCCAGTAATGTAAGGAGGCAAAGGGCACCAAGACAGCAGAGGAGGGAGTGAGAATACAAGTGCAGTAGGCACGGGTGCTCAGGGCATGAGCCAGCCTGGCTCACGGAGACACTCTCGAAGCCTGAGTAGCCCCCACCTCCGTGCAGTTCATAAACAAGCTCTAAATAAAGCTGAGTTTCTCAGATGCTGCAGCGTTAATGATGACATAAAGATCTTATGGGCAACGTGGGCTGTGACCAAACTTTCCCTGCAAGAAAATCAATAGACACAGAATTATGGTGGTGAGTGCAAGCACCTTGCCCTTGCAGTGGGATGGTCCTGGCATCTAAGTTGGCCCAGAGGAGAGTGCACTTGGGATTGAAAGTAGGAAATCCTTGAGTCCTTTTGGGGGGAATTTTACCATTGAGAACAGCAGACCCCAGGGGTAGGGTCACGGAAGCCTATCAATGGTTGGGGATAAAATGATGGGAGTTTATCTATCAAATATCTTATGTCTTTCTAGAGAGTAAGAAATTAAAGTTACTTTCTTTAAGAAAAATTTATTTGATCATGTGGAGTACAATTCAAGGTTAGGTATACAAATATTCATTATGCAGCTACCCTTGTCGATGAGGTGTGCCACCCCCCACCCCTGGGAGTTTCCCACAACTGCCAATCCCACCCTTCTAACTCTCCTGGCAATTGTTCAAGGTCCACTTATGAGTGAGATCATCTGGTACTCAGTTCTTTGCTTCTATGATAGATCACTCAGTGTTATAGACTCTAAGTCCACCCAAGTTGATGTGAAGTTCATGATTTTGCCCTTCTTTATGGCTGTGTAATATTTCATCATGTATATGTACCACTTTTTTTTATACAGTCCACTTTCAATGGGCAGCACGGTTGGTTCCATGTTTTGCTATTGTGAATAATGCAGCAATAAACATGCATGTGCAGCTATCTTTTTCATAGAGTGATTTGAGGTCCTCCTGGTATATTCCCAGTAGGGGAATTGCAGAGTCATGTGGGAGGTCAATTTTTAGATCATTTAGGGATCACCATACTGTTTTCCACAGAGGCTGTATTAGTTTACACTCCCACCAACAATGTAGAAAGGTTTCCTTTCCACCACATCTTCTCTAGCATCTGTTGTTTTCTGAGTTATTGATGATGACTATCCTGATCGGAGTTAGGTGGTATCACAGTGTGGTTTTAATTTGCATTTCTTTGATGACTAGTGAGGCTGAACATTTTTTCACGTGTCTGTTGGCTGCTCGTATGTCTTCTTTTGAGAACTGTCTGTTCATATCTTCTGCCCACTTTGTAATGGGCTGTTTGTTTTTTTCTTTTTGGCATGTTTGAGTTCCATGTAGATTCTAGATGTTAGGACTTTGTCAGATATACAGTAGGCAAATATCTTTTCCCAGTCTGTGGTCTGTCTCCCTGCTCTCTTGATAGCTTCTTGGCTTTGCAGAAACCAGTCAGTTTGATGAGGTCCCACTTGTCTACCTTATCCCTTATGGCATGGGCACTTGGGGTTTTGATCAGGAATTGGTGGCCAGTTCCAATTTCCATAAGGGTGTCTCGTGCATTTTCTAAGGTTCTTACAGCTTGAGTTTTTATGTTTAAGTCTTGGATCCATTTAGAGTTGATTTTTGTGTATGGTGATAGGTAGAGGTCTTGTTTTAGTCTTCCGCAAGTGCTCAGATAGTTTTATCAGCACCATTTACTGAATAGGTTCTCCTCTCCCCAGTGGTTGATGATGGAGGCTTTGTCAAAGATGAGTTGGTTGAAAAATTGAGATTTTGATTGTGTAATCTCTATCCTGTTCCATTGGTCTATATGCCTGTTCTTGTGCATATACCAAACTGCTTTGGTTATTGTAGCTTTATAATAAAGTTTAAAGTCTGGGAGTGTGATGCCTCCCGCTTTTTTTATTTTTTGCTGAGGATTGTTTCAGCTATTCATGGTTGTTTATGCTTCCATATGAATTTTTGCATTGTCGTTTCCAGGTCTGAGAAGAATGTTGCTGGAAATTTAATGGGTATTGCATTAAATCTGTTGATTGCCTTGGGTAGGATGAACATCTTAACAATGTTGATTCTTCCAAACCATGAGCATTAAATATTTTTCCAATTGTTTGTAATCTTTGATTTCTTTGAGTAGTGTTTTGTAATTTTCATTGTAAAGGTCTTTCACGTCTCTGGTTATGAAGATGCCGAGGTATTTCTTTCTTTCTTTCTTTTTTTTTTTGGCTATTGTGAAAGGGATTGTGCTTTTAACGTGGGTTTCTGTGTCTATGGTTGGTGTATAGGAATATGACTGTTTTTCGCATGTTTATTTTATTCTCTGAGACTTTGCCAAAGTCCTTTATCAGTGCAAGGAGGTTTTTTGACAGATTTTCTTTTCAAGGTATAGAATCATGTCATCTGCAAAAAGGGATAACTTAACTACCTCTTTTCTTATTTAGATACCCCTGATTTCCTTCTCTTGTCTGATTGCTCTAGCTAGGACTTCCAATACTATGCTGAACAGGAGGGGTGAGAGTGGGCATCCTTGTCTTGTTATGGTTTTCAGGAAGAAATGGTTCCAATTTCAGTCTGTTTAGCAGTATGCTGGCTGTGGG
>CAUYQG010279295.1:0-11300 GCA_963574415.1 Tarsius wallacei | reverse complement strand
TTTTAAACAGTTATCTTAATGAATGTGAAGTAGTATCTCATTGTGGTTTTGACTTACTTTTCTCTAATAATTAATAATGTTGAGCATCTTTTCATATGCTTGTTGGCTATTTGTGTGCCATCTTTGGAGAAATGTCTGTGCAAGTCCTATGCCCATTTTTGATTGGGTTACTTTATTTTTTGTTGCTGAATCATAGGAATTCTTTTTTTTTTTTTTGAGTTGGAGTCTCACTCTGTCACCTGGAGTGCAGTGGCTGCTCCCGGCCACCGCAGCCTCGACCTGCTGTGCCCCGGCAATCCTTCCGCCTCAGCCTTCCAAGTAGCTGGAACTACAGGCACGCGCTACCATGCCCGGCTAATTTTTGTTTTATTGTAGAGGTGAGGTCTCGCCAAGTTGCTCAGGCGGGACTCGAACCCGCGGGCTCAGGCAATCCACTCACCTCAGCCTCCCAAAGCTCTGGGATTACAGACTGAGCCACCAAGCCCGGTTAGGAATTCTTTATATGAGAACATTCTGCCTATTAACCCTCCATCAGATTTATCACTTACAAATCTTCTCTTACATTCTGTGGGCGGCCTTTCACTCTGTTGATTGTGTCCTTTGGTGCACAAAAGTATTCCCATTTGATATGTTTTCATTTGTCTATTTTTGCTTTTGTTGCATGTGTATTTGCTGCCACATGCAAGAAATATTGCCAAATCAAATATCAGGGAGATCTCTCCTAATATTTTCTTTTAGGAATTTTATAGCTTTGGGTCTTATTGTTAAGTCTTTAATCCATTTTGAGTTAATGTTTGTATATGGTATGAAATAAGGGTCAAACTTTATTCTTTTGCATGAGGATGTCCAGTTTTCTCAATATCATTTGCTAAAAAGAACTTTTTCCCCCATTGAGTTGTCTTGACATCATTTACATGAAGTTTATTTTCTAGGCTCTCTATCTTATTCCCTTGGTCTATGTGTCTACTGTTATGCCAGCACTATGCTGTTTTTGTTATTGTAGTGTAGTAATATGTTTTGAAACAAGAAATGTGATTCTTTCTTTCTTTTTTTTTTTTTTTTGAGTTGGAGTCTCACTCTGTCGTCCAGACTGGAGTGCAGTGGCCGCTCCCGGCCGCTGCAGCCTCGACCTGCTGGGCTGCGGCGATCCTTCCACCTCAACCCATACTGGGAAAAGTTTTTTACAAACAACAAAAAAAAAAAAAAAAAAAAACAAAAAAAAAAAATATATATATATAAAGAAAATTAAAAACCTTGGTGCCTGAAAGAAACAATTTAGAGAAATAAAAACAATCCACTGACTGAGAAAAAAATATTTTGCAATATGAAATTTTGATAAAGGACTTATATCCTAAATATATTTAAAAAGCAAACAATAAAGAGATAAATGACCTAATAAAAATTGGGCAAAAAAATGAATAGACATTTATCAAAAAAATTACTAATAAGCACATGTAAAGACATTCAACATCACTAATTATTAGGGAAGTACACATTAAAACTATAGTAAAATATCAATTCATTTCCACTTGAATAGCTACAAGCCAATGACCAGACAATTTTTTAAAAAGATAACAAGAATATAGAGAAACCTCATGTATTGTTGATAGGAATATAAAATGATACAGCCACTTTGGAAAACAGTTTGGCAGCTTCTTGAAAACTTAAATTTAAGCTTGCTATTTGACTCAGTAGCTTGTCTCCTAAATACTTGCCCAAGAGAAATAAAAGATACATCTACAGAAAGACTTGCATACCAATGTTTACAGCAGCATTATTCATAGTAGCCTAAAAGTAGAAACAATTCAAATGTTCATCAACCTATAGATGAATAAATAGAATTTGGTATATCCATTAAAGGAAATATCACTTGTCACTGATGTAAAACACAATAGGCCATTGACATAAAATCACAAAAGAAGACATTTAGCCACTCTTGGAGTCTGTCTACATCTTTCCATTTCCCTTCCAGTTGTTCAACTCACAAAAACTTGTCTACCAGAAAAAAAAAGAGAAAAAAAAAAAAACTTAGCCACAATATACAAGGAGGGGAACCCCCAAATATGGAATTATCTTTTGCAGGGTGGGCTCCTTGCAGTACACTCAGAATTTGTTCCTCTGGATCAATCAGTCCACCAAAGCTTTTATCGGGAAGTTTTGAGAAGGTTGTGTCATGATTTGCAGAAGAAATGTCCCCAGTTGTGACAAACAGGTAAGTGGTTCTTCCACCATGACAACACCCCTATCCACATTGAGCTGAGTGTTCAGCAGTTTTTGACCCAAAACGGCATGACCTCCGTGTTCCACCCCCCTGTTTACCCAATCTCACCCCAAGTGGCCTTCTTGTGTCTTCCCCTCAAAGGGAAACGATGAGGAAGAGGCAAAACAAAAAACAGCAGAAGAACTAAAGGCATCAAAACTGACGAGTTCAAAAACTGTTTTGAGCAGTGGAAAAAGCATCAAATGGAGAGTGCTTTTTGAAGGTGACTGAAGTTTAAACATGTAAGAATAAATCGCAATTTTTTATAAATAAATTCTGAGTTTTGGGGGTCCCCCTCATAGAGTAGAGAGGTTGAGAACTAAGGCTTGAGTTAGATCACCTGTGTAAAATACTAATTCTTCAACCTTTAACTCTGTGACCTTGTACTTATAGAATATTTCTGTGCTTCAACTTCTATGACAAACATTTGCTTGTTAACAGCAGCACTCCGTGGGTGATTGCAAGGATTGAAAGACAGAGTACTAAAGGGACGCAGGAAAATTTACCCCCAAATAAGGCTTTTTTCCACACAAGGTCTCTGTGACCTTCCTGCCTACATTTGGTTACAGAGATGCAGCTTCCTATCCCTGTTATTCATTACCTATTGCAGAAAAGAAGAGCAAGCAAGACCACACCTGAGTAGACCACCTTACAACAGAATGCCTATCTCTCAGGTTCATTCAACTTCCAAACATAACTACTATTTGCAAGTCAACCTCTGTTTCCCCCATCCATTCACTCTCCCAACTACGTGCTACCCCTCCGTAGACTTTCTTCTCCTCCTTCTCCCATAACCTGCTTTACCAGAACGCAAGTCCCCATTCTTCCTATTGCCTCCAGATGGTGTTTAAGTTTCTGTAACTAATTGGGGAGTTGGGTCTTCATTCTGAAGGTTCCTAGTATACATGTTAAATAAAATTTGTTACCGTTTCTCCTATTACTCAATATTGACTCATGTCAGTAATTTTCTTCAGCAAACCTTCAGGGGGCCAACAGTCATGGCCCCCACAGTACGTTAAATCAATCGTGTAGGGTTAAAATTGGATCCTAAATATTTAATTTTTAATATGTGATTTATTTGAGCATCATTTTCTCCATATAATTCAAATTCCAGAGTACCTTCATAAGCACACACATGCCGCTGGTCACATGTATGCTTTGACAAGGTCTGTGTGGTTTGAGTTAACACATGCAGGATTTTATAAGTACAGATTTTCACTTTGAGATGTGAGTAATTACCATATCTCTTATTTTTGGTTTAGTCAGCACAGCCTCCTTAACACAATAATTTATTCTTCACTTCAGCCATTTACAACACGGTGTACTGGTCTGTTTTCTATAGAAGCTATAAAGAATAAAACCAAAAACACAAAATCGTGTGTGCATGGCACAAACCCTGCTCCAGTCAAAAAAAATTTTTTTTTTTGAGTCGGAGTCTCACTCTGTCACCCAGGCTGGAGTGCAATGGCACGTTCACAGCCACTGCAGCCTCGACCTGCTGGACTCTGCAATCCTTCCGCCTCAGCCTTCCAAGTAGCTGGGGCTACAGACGCATGCCACCTTGCCCAGCAATTTTTGTGTGTGATTTATTGTAGAGACGAGGTCTGACCAAGTTGTCCAGGCTGTTCTCGAACCTCTAGGCTCAGGTAATCCTCTTGCCTTGGCCTCCCAAAGTGCTGGGATTATGGACTGAGCCACTGCACCCACCCAAAATTTTTAATATTAGGTAACCCATCAGGGAAAGCATTTAATTGAAAGGCTAATTTGAAACATGGGAACTAATATTAGCTCACAAGAAAAGATACCCCTGGTGCTTCTATTCTTTTTGGTTTAGATGGTACATAAGATCTCAATTTCCAGTTTAGAAAGTTAAGCTGGGGCCATTAAATACTGAGATATCTTTGAATATTTGTAGTATATGATATATTAATCCACCTCCATAAGCTTCTTCTCAGACGTCTTTGGGATCGCTGCCTGGATTTCAAAATTGCAATTTAATTTATGCTATACGATTCATTTAAACCCCACTTGTATGTGTGCATTGCAATTCCCACCTGCGTACATACAACTCACCAGCCTGGAGTTTGTAGCAGATAGGTAATTCCATTTAACAGCTGTTAAATAGGAGAATCCCACAGGTAGCTTTCATCCAAATGTTAATTGCTCTCAATGCCTTGCTCATAAACCCGCCTCAAGTCAGGTACTTCAAGTTCCACAGCAGAGGGTTGTAAAGATAGGTTACAGGCATCCCACTGAAAAGGAAGATGGACTCAATCTAGACCTGAACAAGCATAGGCCCCTGAAACCAATACCAGCATGGAGATTAAATAGTGATGGATGTTTGTAGGGCAGTTGCTTCCCAGATGGTAAGAGTTTGTAAAAAAGACTCCTAAGGCCCAATGGTGAGAAAGTCAGAAAACATTTGCAAATTCAAACTGTAAAAAAAAAGGCTGGAAGGAGTCAACTAGCAAATTGTCCAACTATAAAACAGTGCTGAGCCAGGACAGAAGTAGTCTGTTGTCAGTTGTTTTGGAATACACTAAGTAAATGAAGAATGCATTTGGAACAAAGCAAATGATGCAGGGATTTTATTGAAGCCAGCCGATTTGAATGTTGCATTCATTCAACATTCATTTTGTACGTGGTGATTCAGCAGTGTGCCAGGGAGGTGTCAAAAGACAAAATCACCAAAAAATTTAGCTTAAAGATCTTATTTGGCTCTTATTTGCAACTCTAAATCAGGCTACAGCATTGAGCCCAGCAGAGGAGTTTGGCTTTATAGACAAAAAAGGGCTGAGGAAAGCAGAAACAGAGGACAAAAAGCAGATTGGTAGTATCAAAGTTGCTTTCCTTGTAAAGGCTAAAGCAGAGGGCACTTCCTTCTCAGGTCAGCTAAAACTGGCCTGCAGGGATTGGGCTATTATTTCTCTACTTATTTCTTGGAAGGTCAAATAAACAACTTAGTTTTGGCTTAGTGGTAGGAAACTTTAGAATGATCTCTGTTGGGCCTAGCACAGGAGCTCAGTCCAAACCAATGTATGGCCTTCTATACGTTTTCTTTAAAAAAAAAAAAAAAAAAGAAAGAAAGAAAAAGAAATACTGGATTGATTATCTTTTAACAGCAACTGTTCAGAAGAAACGAACAGTCTAGAGGGCGGGGGGAATCAATAGCATGATTTAGGGTGAATCAGTGTGCCATCTAGGCCTCAGTTTCTTCCTCTGCAAAATGAGGTGTTAAAACTAAATGGATCTCTGAAATCCTACCATGTTTTCCAGCACTTGACTATCTCTGGGATTGCTAAAAAGCCAGAAATTGGCTGCTCTTATTTAGATACACCAAAAAATGCTAAGTTCTAACTAAATGTTCATCTGCATGGATATTAAGTCTTAGCAAACAAAGGTACAATTAGGGTCAAGTTAGGTCATGATTTGCAGAAGAAACATCTGGAAGGAGAAAGTAGGGACTTTCTGAGGCTGACCTGCATGGCCTCAGAACTCTTAATCCTTCTGTCTGCTTGGCTTGACTATTCAAATGTATGTGTTTGTTTATTTAATTACATTAAGTAATATTAAGTATGTATATGTGCCAGATACTCTATAGATGCAAAGGCACACACAAAATCTAATGGTTGGTAATTCTAGATTTAAGTCCGTTTTTATTTTTTCTTTTAAATGTGCAGGATCTCACTCATATTTCTACTTTCATATTAGGTTGTAGGTACTTCTAGAAGACAGACAATGCATATAAGCAATGATTTTATAGTCACTTGATGAATGGCCTTTGTTGATGATGAAGGTGACAAAAAGAAGAATTTTATTCTAAGAAATGTTCTCTCTTGTTGGCACTTGAATACACATATTGTATCCCTAAAGATTTGGGGAATTCAGTAACTCTTTTGGTGGTTGTGTTAAATCTAGAGACAGAAAATGTGTTTGCCGACTTAAAAGATAAATTTAGAGTAATGACAAAAATCTTACCATTCATAAACATAAATTATTGACCATCAAGAAACTTCTAGGCTCTTAGTTTTTAAGTGATTATAAATGTATGAAAAATAGCAAGCATATACATACAGAAAATGATGTAGGTTTCCTTGTTTTTAATTCTTTTCATTTTTCTTTCTCACTTGCTTCCCGTCCATTCATTTGCTCTATTAGCTATTCTTACTGCTTCTCTTTTCACATGTATTTGCAATCTTCATCCTGTTATAAGAAATCCCCTCCACTTCTGCAAGTGTGTTTTCTGGGCATCTCTTAGTCCTATGAGGCCATAATAAGATGAGATACCCAAATTTGGAGAAGAGATCAATCTTAGGAGCTCTTTCATCTATGAGTACAAGAAGACATAGTACTAACATATTGCCTACTGATTCTTGCTTGCATTCTCTCTCATATATAATTTATCTCACCACAAATTATTTCTCACACTCATTATAGAGTCCCCAGGAGATATCTCACACATGCTTACAAGACAATATAAACTCACTCAATGTCTCTGCTGCTACTGGATACCACAACTCTCACTAGGAATTCCTATCCTTCTTCCTCCAATGAAAATCCCCTGATTAGTATATGTATCTTCTAGTACTATTATCTTCTGCTACTGTAAGTAGGGTTCTGGAACTCAAGTGATATCAAAGCAACATAGTTCTCTGTTACAGTGTTTCTCAAAATAGCCAGTCCACCAACTCTTGGTTGCCAAGAATAAGGAGCTTTGGCCAGAACTTCATCAAAACTAACTCACTATCATTAAAGATTAACTGAACTAAACAGTGTGCTCATAGTCAGGGTTGATTTATGTTCTGCCTTAAGCTCCTTATCTCATCATGGATCAATGCAGAAACTGGCACCAATCCACGGACCACATTTTGTGTAGGTCTGCTCTATTGTGCAGTGAGGAAGAACAATGCCTCTCTTCCTCTGATCTTCAACACTTTATGAGGTTATCTGAGCAGTAATGATGATGGCCTAGTGCTTGAAGAGTTTTCAGGGAAAGAGCCTTTTCATGTTTGTTTGTGTGAAAGAACTCCCAACTGGGAGTTCTTTCACACAAATAAACATGAAAGTTGTGGTATCCAGTAGCAGCAGAGCCATGGGACTGGAATAGCATCTAATCCCATGCTTTCTTCACTCCTCTCATCACTAAGGCCTTCTTCCTGAACCAAGCTCATGGTGCCAGATTATTTCTTCCCTAGGATAAGGTTTCAAGAGGCTCCTCAGTCCTCATGTAAATGGGTCTCTAGCAAATCCGTCCCACCTGACATCTTAATCCCACTTAGACACAAGCTTGTATTTAAACTGGAACTTAAGCTGGCTCTATTTTTAATGTTGTTGTTTGTTCGTTCTCCCTTTATTGAGCAGTATGTGCCAGGAATCACATGAAGTACAGAAGTGGATGGGACATGGCATTCCCATAAAGAATTGGAGAATAATCAGAGATCAGATATGTATACAAATGCATACAATATTACATTAACGCTAACAATTGTAATAAGACAAGTATAAAAGATTATAGGAGACATGTGACATAGTAAAAGAACAAAAAAGATTTGAGTAAGAAGCTTCATTTGAACGAAGCTTTGAAGAACATTTGGGATTCATGATACAGCAGAAGGGTTAACGCAGAGGCAGCAGTAAGGGGACTAAGACACGATTGGATGTTTCAATTTGTGATGTCATTTCATTGTATCCACTCTATGCTACGTGAAACCTGACCTCATTGTTGATCATTACTCAGGCTCCAGTCTTTACCGACTATATAAAATAAAAACAGCCAGTGATTCAAGGATAATGCCCTATTCACTACTTTTTTTTCCATCATCATCTTAGCTTACACATACAAACATTTTTTTTTTAAAAAGACATGATTTATTTTTAGTGTTTTTTCAGACTAGTACTTTGAAGATGTGAGTAAAAGGACAATGATTGATCTAAGTGGTTAGAAAGTTAATTTTTCAACAGGTATATGTGCGCAAGATGGTGATTATTATCTTAGAAGGTCTTGCTATTATTTAAAAGCATTTCTCCTTAAGTCAGAGAAAACTTTTACCATATCAGTAATTTCCTTGCATTCTTTTCCTACTACACTTAATTGCTTCCTGTGTTCCTGGTTAGGTTGATTTGGATTTTATTAATGCACTGTCTAAAAGCTTTAGTTTATAAAAATGAATAAATTTGATGAAGAATGGCAATTAGGACTCATTTCTTTAAAAGCAATTTTAGTCAATTTAATGCAAACCACTATGGTATATTTGGTTCCATTTTGAGACTACTGCTTCCTATTACATTCCATTTGAACTAAATTTATTGATCTCTGAGAAATAAACATTAGTAATAATTTACAAAGAAACTACCTCCCATTTCTTGTGGCACTGTAACAACTCAAAATATTTACATATATGAACACATGAGAAGCACTCTCCTCACATCATGTAATAGAAAGATAAGGGTCTCCCAGGGCAGCAGAGATTTTTTTCATGGGCTGAATACCAGCGAATATTTTGTTCTATGCTCAGTCTCTTAAAGGAATTCTATTTTTCTTACTGCAAAAAAAAAAAACAAATAAATACAGATCCTTCATACAAGGAGGAAAAATTAGTGGAGAAGGTACCTGGACTGCAAGGCTCTGCCCTGTCCACAAGACTCCCTTTTCCCTTGGGGACTCGTTAATCGCCACTATGGTCGTCGTCAAGATAGATAACACAACCCCTAACAGTGCCCTACATCTTGCTCCTCTTGCACTGCTGAGTCAGTCTGGAGCACTTCTCTAAGACTTATTAAAGGCTGGGGAATAACAAAAGGAAAGACAATGTGGGAAATGTTTACTACAGATAACATGACTTGTAAGGTGTAGCTTACTCTGTGTTCCCAGGACACGTGTTTGTATGATCTCAAGAAAAAGAAGGTCTTATCTAAATTTCTCTCTTCCCAGGAGAATAGTGAAAATATAGAAAGATGACGTCTTTCACTGATCATCAGATGCCTTAACGTCTAAGCTGAGAGAGTGAGTTTGACCCCTTTTGCCCACATACCAACACAGTGGTCCTCAAACCTCAGTGCCCACAAGAATCACTAGGTAGATTAGTGAACATGATAATCTGCAGGTCCTACTTCCAGAAAGTTTGACTCACTAGAACTGGGGTGGTTCCAGAAATTTGTATTTTAACAGACACCCAGGAGATTTTAATGCAAATTCCTTGGACCACCTATTAATTAGCACTATACTAGAGATGTTGCTGTGATTTTCCAGATATTTTCTGGTTATTGTCTTTGAGAATAGCCTCCAAGGAAAGCTAAACTTTACCCACAGCCACAGCATAGTCTTATAGTATTCATAGCTTGAACCGAGACTAGTGACACTTCCAGAATACAGGCACACCTCAGAGATACTGTAGGTTCAGTTTCAGACCACCACAATAAAACAAATATCACAGCAAAGTCAGTCACACACATTTTTTGTTTTCCTGGCACATGTAAAATAAACTATACTGTAATCTATTAAGTGTGCAATAGCCTTGTGTCTAAAAAAAAATAAATATACCTTAATTTAGATACATTTCATTGCTAAGAAATGCTAAGGACCATCTGGACCTAAACTGAGTCATAATCTTTTTGCTGGTGGAGGGTCTTGCCTCGATGTTAACGGCTGCTGACTGAACAGAGTGGTGATGATTGAAGGCTGAGGTGGCTGTGGTAATTTTAAAACAGCATGGAGTTTGCCCCATCAGTTGACTCTTCTTTTCACAAAAAAACTTATCTATACCTTGCAACACTGTTTCATACTAAGCTTATGTAATATTCTAAATTCTTTTTTATTTCAATAACGTTCACAGAATCTTGACCAGGAGTAGATTTCCATCTTGCTTATCTGTAGGAAGCAACTCCTCATTCATTAAAGTTCTACTGTGAGCTTGCAGCAATTCAGTCATTTTTCAGGCTTTACTTCTAATTCTAGCTCTCTTCTATTTCTTTTTTTTTTTTTTAATTTTTATTTTAAATATGTGGGGTACAATTCAGGGTTGACTATACAAATGTTCATGCTACTTCTACCACATCTGCAGTTATTTCCTTCACTAAAGACTTGAACCCCTCAAAGTCATCCATGAGGGTTGAAATTAACTTCTTTCAAATACCTTTAAATGTTAATATTTTGACCTCATGAATCATGAATATTCTTAATGGCATCTAAAATGGTGAATCCTTCCAGAAGGTTTTCAATTTACTTTGCCTAGATCCATCAGGGGAAGTTCAATCTATGGCAGCTATGAAATATATTTGAAATATATTTCTTAAATAATAATACTCTAAAATCAGAATTACTTCTTGATCCTTAGGCTGTAGAATGGAAGTTATATTAGAAACCTTGAAAAAAACACTAATCTGCTTGTACATCTCCATCAGCACTCTTGGATGCCCAGACGCACTGTCAGTGACCAGTAATATTTTCAAAGAAAAGTGAGTCTCAAAAGTGGGCTTAAAATACTCAGTAAACTATGCTGTAAAGAGATGTGCTGTCATCCAGGCTTTGTTGTTCCATTTATGGAGAGCACAGGCAGAGTCAACTAAGAATAATTCTGAAGGGCCCTAGGATTTGGGGAAAGATAAATAAGCAATGGCTTCAACTTAAAGTCACTAGCTGCATTAGCCCCTACCAAGGCACTCAGTCTATCTTTTAAAGGTTTGAAGCCAAGCATTGACTTCTCCTCTCTAGTTATTAAAGTTCTAGATGGTATAAAGACTATTTTTTTTACATTGCAAATCTTTCCTTAATGTAGCCATCTTCATCAGTTTTCTTTTTTTTTTTTAGATATATTTTTTATTATAAAATTGTGGGGTACAGTTAAGGGTTAGTTATACAAATGTGCATCATTCAGGCACCCTTGTTAATAAAGGGTGTCTCGGGGGGAGGGGCCAAGATGGCGACCGGGCAGCGTGGTCTGTGAGACCTCCGCAGAAGAGGACACAGAAAGACTCCAGATCTCTCCCAGGGGGCCTGCTCCCCACACGGAACCTGTCCACGGACACCGCAGAGGCATTACAG
>CAUYQG010279294.1:0-13996 GCA_963574415.1 Tarsius wallacei | reverse complement strand
TGGAGGCTTCAACCCCAAGGCCTCCATTGTAAGGAGGTCTGGATTTTAAGCAAAGCCAGCAATCTGAAGCTAATTGAGGCACAGTAACATTAGCAGTCAATGTATGTTCGCTAGCTTTGGGAAAAGACTGGGGGACTGTCGAGCTTGTTTTGGGTATTGCATAGGTGAGCCAGGGTAGTACTATTGTCTATGGGATGGGGGCGGAGGTTGAACAAAAGGTCTCCTAGTTCCGACAATGGCCCTATAGGCCTGTTCAGGACTTTGTAGGAGAGCATATGTCTTTGGATGGTGAACAGGGCACCTTGGTCATAGCCAGTCACATAAGCTCGTACACCCCAGGTGGAGTCTGCACCCCAAGAATACTGGAGGGGATTGATAATTTTTATGTATACAGGTGTCTGAGTTGGATCTGGGCTAAAAGCCCCTCAGAGAGTGATTTGGGAGGTGTCATTAGGACCCCCACTGTACGTAGCAATAGTGACACGTTTCTAGTATGGGCAGAAGAAGAGATCAGCCTGATCACATTGTCGGCCAGTGGGACTTCCTGGACAAAGATAAAAGTCTATTTGTTGTAAAGGGATGTAGGGAATTCCTTTTTTGGTAAGGGCAAGAGGGTGGTCCCAAAAGGCTTGCCCTTTATCAGCACTTGATATGGACAGTAAGTTGAATAGTTCAACTTTGAATAATACAGGTGGTCCCTGTTTATATGTCCAGGTTTGGTCAGCTAGGACCTCTCCCAATGTAAAGGAAGTTAGGGAGAAGGAATAAACAATATGTCTAGTATTCCTGTTAAGGAGAAGACAGGCTATGAGACAACATCAGAGCGAGAAAGTTTTAGCTTGAGAGGGTTGGATCCAGGCATAGCTGTCCATTGTTGACTGTTGTCCTTGGCCTTTTTGATATGGGAGTGGTGAATCCAAGCCAGAATCCCATCAACCTTGAGTGCTGTAGGAGTGGTGAGGATGACGATGAAGTGTCCTTTCCATGCGGGAGTTAATCCCTCTTTCTGGAACATTTTGAGTAGACCAGATCCCCTGACTGGAAGGAATGACAGGACGTGGAGGAGGGAGTTGGCAAAACGGCATGGACGTTGGAGTGGACAGCAGCCTGGACCTGCTGGAGAGACGGGAGTTACTTTAACAGAGACTGATTAGTAATTTCTTTAAGAATAGGGTCTCTTAACTGGGGTAGTAAGGGAGGGGGTCTTCCAAACATGATTTTGTATGGAGTGAAAACTGCCTTGTAAGGGGTGCATCAAACTTGGAGGAGAGCCAAAGGTAAAAGGCTTATCCATTTTTCACCAGTTTCTATTATTAATTTGGTTAAAGTAATTTTTAAGGTTCGGTTTATGCATTCTACCTGTCCAGAGATTTGTAGTCGGTAGGCACAATGTAACTTCCAGTTTATATTTAGTGCTTTGCTAACCATCTGAGCTATGGATGAGGGAAAGGCAGGACCATTATCAGAGCCAATGGAGAGAGGGAGCCCAAACCTTGGGATGATTTCATTTAATAAGTATTTTACTACTGTCAGTGCAGTCTCATTTTTTGTGGCAAAAGCTTCCACCCATCCTGAAAAAGTGTCCACAAAAGCCAGTAAATATGTGCAACCCACATGAGGGGGCTTTACCTCAGTAAATCCACTTCCCATGCTTCACTGGGGCCCAGTCCCCGGGCCCTGACACCATTTGGTGGTTTGGTCCCGGTTTTACATTTACTTGTGCACAAGAAGGACATGTTTCAGCGGCTGTGGCAGTGAGGCTTCTTGAGTCTTGGATGTAATAGTACCAGTTCAGCCTTTCAGCTAAACTAGTACCTCCCAGGTGGGTAGTAGAATGAAGTTGATTTACTAGAGTTCATCCAGGAGTGGCTGAGAAGATGATTTTGGAGTCCTTAGTTACCCACCACCCTGAAGTTTCTGGATCCCCTGAGTTGGGATCCGTCTGTTCAAGGGCAAAATGCGTTTTTCAGATCCAAAACAGCGTAAGCTCCCACTAGGTCAGCTTGCTCCTCTTCTTCTTGGGTATAAATGGGCTGCTTTGGAAGTGAGGGGACTGGACAAGTTTTAGCCAGCAGGATAGTGAGGGGCTTGACTGGGAGCTCTGCTGCCTCACAAGCTGCTTGATCAGCTAGGCAATTTCCTGTTGCCTCTGGAGTGTCTGATTTTCGGTGTCCCCTGCAATGAATGACAGCTACCTCTTTAAGGAACCAGATAGCCTCTAGAAGGGCTAAAATTTCCTCTTTTTAAAAATCATTTTACCCACCATGGTAAGAAGCCTTCATTTCTTATAGATCATGGCATGGGCATGGAGAGTAGCAAAAGCATACCTGCTGTCTGTAAAGATATTTACCCATTTTCCTGTTCCCCAGTGCAGGACGTGGGCTAAAGCAATTAGCTCAGCCTTTTGGGCAGATGTGCTGTACGGCAAGGACTGTGACCAGATTACGTCATGAGCCACGGTAACTGCCACACCAGCCTTGCGAACTCCCTTTATTATCAGACTGCTGCCATCCATAAGCAGGTTAGCATCAGCCTGGTCTAGGGGAGTGTCCTGAAGATTGGGACGACTAACTTGAAAGACATCCAACACGTCTTCACAATTGTGAACTGGCATCTCTGGATTATCATCAGGCATCAAAGTGACTGGATTAAGGCTCTGAGTAGGAGAGAAAAATTAATCTAAACTGGTCAAGTAGGAAGCTTTGATATTGAGTAATATGAACGTTTGACATCTAGTGGCCAGTGGCTCCCCAGAGCAGAGTCTCTACAGCATGGAGAACTGTCAAGGCCAGGTTTTGACCGAAAGTCAGTTTATCTGCTTCCCTAACCAGTATAGCTGTAGCAGCGATGGCTCAAAGACAGGATGGCCATCCAGAGGCCACTGGATCCAACCTTTTGGACAAATAAGCCACTGGTCGCCACCAAGGTCCTAAGGTCTGGGTAAGAACCCCCTTTGCGATTCCCCGCTGTTCATGAATAAACAAGTGGAAATGCTTTGTAACATCAAGGGGTCCAAAGCCAGGACTTGGGTAAGAGCCATCTTTAATTGCTGGAATGCTTGTTTCTCAATGGCAGTCCATGTCAGAGGTTGATTCCCTGCTCTGGCTGAATATAGGGGGTTGGCAATCTTAGCAAATCCTGGAATCCATAACTGACAGTATTCCACCACTCCCAGGAATTCCTGTACCTGTTTTTTTGAGGTTGGGGTGGGGATTTGAAGGATGACTTCCTTCTGGGCCATGGTTAGGGTTTGCTTACCCTTTTTCAGCTGATATCCTAAATAGGAGACCTTGGCTAAGCAGAATTGTGCCTTCTTAGCCGATACATGGTAGCCCAGGTCCTGGAGAAGTTGCAACAAAACCTTGGTGCCTTTTAAGCAAGTGTCCAAGTCTGCTGTTGCAAGCAAGAGATCATCTATGTACTAGAGTAAAGTACATTCAGGGTGTAAGGCATGGAACCTTGATAAGTCCTGTTGCAAGGCTTCCCTGAAAAGAGTCGGGGAGTTTTTGAACCTCTGTGGCAACAGGGTCCAAGTCAACTGACGTATCCCCTGAGTCGGGATCCGTCTGTTCAAAGGCAAAATGCATCTTTCAGATCCAAAACAGTGTAAACCTGGTGTTGAGGAGGAAGTAAGCTGAGTAATGTATAAGGGTTGGGAACAGTAGGGTAGATAGTTTCAACCCGCTTATCGACCTCTCTCAAGTCCTAGTCTGGTCAGTAGTTGGAGGTTCCCAGTTTCTGTATCAGCAAGAAAGGAGTGTTCCATGCCGATTGGCATGGTGTCAGTATATTAGCTTTTAAATGTCTCTTGCTATGAGGAGCAATTCCCCTTTGTGCCTGCAAACTCATAGGGTACTGACATACTTGGACCAGGGTGGCTGATGCCAATAGACTCACCACAACCAGGGGATGATGTTGTGCCAATCCTGGTGGATTTGTTTCTGCCCAGACCAAAGGTTATTCTTATTGTAGGTGCTGAAGAAAACTTGACAAAGTATTCTCAGTAGGGGAGTTAGAAGAAGTTAGAAGGTACTCTTCAGAAAGCAGAATGGTTAAAAAGCATTCGATAGATGATGGGAACAAACATTTCAGTTTTGTCAGGTGAAAACACAATGATTGCTCTTAGCATTTGAAGCAAATCCCACTCCATGAGGGGGTATGGGCAGTCAGGGGCTATTAGGAATGAGTAGGTAACCCATTTTTGACCCAAATCAACCGTCTGATTGGAAGTGAACTTTCAGTTTGTAATTGTGCCTGTTGCCCCTTGAACAGAAATTTACTTACTGGACATGGGTCCTAATGGTGATTTTAGGACTGAAAGCTCCACCCTGGTATCCACTAAGGGTTGGACCGGGTGGCCCCCAATAGCTGCAGTTACCATGGGCTCTTGGAAGCCTTGACTTTCTTCCTCTGTGCCAGCAAGTCAGAGTCATTTTCAGCCTCCCCAGCAGTGAGCAAAACCAGGACTGGCTTAGGATTGTCCACTTTTGGGCGATGGGGACAATTCTTTTCCCAATGACCAAATTATTTGCAATATGCACATTGATCCTTAGCCAGTGGGGAACATTCAGTTCCCTTCTGTCCCTTTCTAGTTTCCCCCTTCATTTGGCATGGTGGCCTTGAGTCAGGTTGGGAGACTTGGAGGGCAGTTACCAATATTTTTGCCTGCCATTTGGCTGTTCTATCTTCCTCCTGCTCCGCCTGTCTTTGTTTTTCAGCATCACGGTTATTAAAAACCTTTTGGGCTACTTCAAGCAGCTGAAAGATATTCATTCCTGTGAAGCCCTCAAGGTTTTGTAACTTTTTTCAGATGTTGGGGGCCGCCTGAGCCACAAAAGCCAAATTGATAGCCTGAGCATTTTTGGGTGCCAAGGGGTCAAATGGGGTATAGGTATGGAATGCCTGTTGGAGACACTCAAGAAATCCCCTCAGCAACTCCTTGGGACCCTGAAGAATCTCAGTGGTTTTTGAAAAATGGATAGATTTCCAGACCACTCCCCTCAAACCAGCTAATAGAGTCCAGTGATAGGTATCTAATGCCCTGGATCCTGCTGAGGTGTTGGGAGCCCACTCAAGAAGAGAAAAGGGAAAAATTTTGTTTAAAATTTCTTGACTTTCTTCCTCTGTGCCAGCAATTGATGCTAGGACAGACTTTCTAGTCTCAGCTGTAATGTGCTCTTGCTCCTCAGAGGTAAATGGGGTTAAAAGGAGCTGCTGGCAATCATCCCAGGTGGGAAGATGAGTGCACATGATTGATTCTACAAGGGAGGTTAAAACCCGAGGTTTCTCTGAAAATAGCAGATTTTGAGTTTTCCAATTGTACAAATCAGAGGTAGAAAAAGGAATATACACCAGGAAAGGTCACTCAGTCTGATCTGTCTCCCATGGAGGAGGCAATTCCCGAAGGGCAAGGAGAGGAGCTGAATCCATTCAGGACTGGAGGTGAGAAGACAGAGGTGGAGAGGATGGAGGGGAGGTGGAAGAAGTGATGGTAGGTGAAAAAGGAGCATGTGGATTATAAGATGGAGGAAGGTGAGGGCCTGAGTCAGAATAAGAATGAGAGATGACTGGGTCCAGAGGATCCTCAGTAGGGCAAGGCAAGACAGAGTAGAGTTTAGAGATAGGCTTAGAAGAGGCCAAAACACGGGAAGACAGTGGGGCAGATGAACATGATGGGAGAGGACAAAGAGACTTGAAGACGAGTATACAGGAAGAGTCTTGAGTTTTCAGAGAACATACCTTTAACCATGGAGGGGGGTTTTGGACTAAATTCAACCATTGGTCGATATAGGGAAATTGGTCAGGGTGACCAGGAGTCCCCGTGATGACCTTTCATACTGAGTGATACAAACATCCAGAGACCCAGTGGAGAGCCATCCAACATTAAATGAAGGCCAGTCAATTTCACAGAGAATCCAGAGCCTGCCTTTTGAGAGGTGGACATCATAGTCCTCACTAAATCCAGCAGAAAAATTCTTTATCATACAGTCCAGGGGACTGTAGGGTCGAGAAGCCTGTGACCCCAAACTGTCAGACCAGTGAGAAAACCAAAACTGAAATCAGAAACTGAACTGATATAGCCAACATCTTGGCCTAATGAATAGTGTCCAAGGACAGCCTCGTCAGGCCATGACTCTCTTAAATAGAATTATGGCCACAAACAGAACAGATTCTTACTTCCTAGGAGAATGCAGATGGACTTAGGTATTTTTGAGGTGATGGGAAGCCAGCAGTCGTTCCAATGCCCTCTGGGGTGGGTGAGAGGTTATGGGTCCCTGGAATGCCTCCCCTATAACTTCTTCACCAAGCCAGGGAGAGCCAGAGTGAGGTCACTTCCCAAGCTTGGCAATCTCGGTGGGGCCTCCAAATGCTGTAGCCGCACCACGAATAAGGAGTCATCAACACATTGAGAGTCAAATATTGAGTCCTTTATTGCCAGTGAAAGAGAGCAGGCTCATGCCAGAAAGAAACTCTCAACCCCGAATGAAGCAAGCAAGGGGTTTATAACGGCAAAAACCGCAAGGATACATAGCAACTTAGCAACCAAAATGGGAACTTTTGACCATTAAGGAGTTTCAGTTAACTTTATGTCCTGGGTACAGCCAGTGACTGAAAGTCCCTGGAGTTCTGCCAACAAGATGTGGTATACTGTTTACTGGAACGGTTAGGGCAGTTACATGGAGACAAGGTGGAAGAACTACTATACATTGGAGTCACCTTGGTTAGGTCACTAGTAGCCATTTCAATACTGTTACGGTTCTTTTGTTCAGCAAGTTCTGCTACAGGACTTTCAGATCAGCAAGTGCAGCTCTTTCAGTCTGGCGAGTACAGCTCTTTTAGTTTGGTGAGTTTCGAGTTCTTATCTCACGACTGAGAACAAGGAGCGTGGACACTGAAGAACAAGTAAGTCAGAGTTTTTAAGCAGTAGGGAAGCTCTTGGCAGTGAGAGGGGACCTGAAAGTGGGTTGTCAGTGATGGGGCTGAGTTCAGGGGTTTTTATGGGTTTGAAATGAGGAAGTGTTCGCTGACTGGTTGGCAGGTAGGCTTGAAAATGCACCAATCAGAAAGTGACAAGATAGTGTAAAGGACCAATTGGGAAAAGGTAAGAAAATAGCCAGTCGGGAGAAAGCACACTAAAAAGGGGATGGGAGTTCTCATTCTGTTCTGTGGGTTATCTAGAACTTTACAGCTTGGCTCTTCAGGTATTAGGCATTAGACTATTCTTGGTGTGCCGCAGTTTTACCAGGATCCACCCTAACCATCTGCTTCACCAGTTTCTTTCTTCCTCCTCTCTCAATACCCCCAGCTTCCTTCAGAGAAACATCTTCCCTTAATCTACAGATTAAGCTGCTTCTCCCAGACTCACCCAGAACTGGAAGTGCCAGGTATGTCTGTGCCTCCACCCTGTCCAGCTAAGGACTAACTAGTGCAGGAGTATTAAAAACCCGGCTCCCTTGCCTCTCGAGGTAATTCACCATCCAGGGCCCTCAGAACCAAGCTAGGGCCAGAACTGCCCTTGAAATTGCCTGGCTTTCCTTCCCTATCCTGTTCATCCTTCTCCCTTTCTGGTTTCTCCTGGATGCACTTCCTTAATAAATCTCTTGCACACAAACCCTTAGCAACCCAAGAAAACTCCTAGTAGAAAATAAACTCTTGAGCTTCAAGTCAGTGACAAGGAATTTTAAAAAAAAAAGAAAGAAGAAAAGAAACTATTAGTGGGTAGAGACAGTTTACAAGAAAAACAAAACAATCTCTCACAGTATCTAGCCCAGCACCAACTACCTACCCCAGTCTATAGTCTTTGGATTTTCTTTATTTAGAGGAATCTGATGGTCCTAAGTGGTATTCTGTAAATTATCAAATGATATGTCACCGTGAGCCGTATGACCCTGATTTTTTTGGACAATGCTGATTTCAGTTGTTCAGTCCCCTCGTGAGACCATGGTCCAGACGTGTGTCCCAGCGGATGTGGGTGTGTCTGGAGAGCAGAGGGGACGCCGTGCTAGCCAAGGTGAGTGGAGGGGAGGGACCTTGAAGCGAAGCAACACAGGACCCTCGAGTCCCGGCTCTGCCCTAGAAGGCAGCTCCTAGCCCCTGCTACACCCCAGGACTGAGGGTGAGACAATGCATTGATGCATGGCTCCTGCATAGGGTCAAGTTCAAGGCATGGTTCCTTCGAAGGGGGCAGGGGAGAGCAGTGGGGCAGGAGCCCTCCGTGGAGCCTGGGGACTTTACGGTCTTCATAGAGCCGGCAGGGGAGGAGGAGAGACGATGCCAGGTGTTTCGTCCATCTCGACGTGCTGGGCACAGTGGTCCTCCCAGGGCGCAGGATGCAATACGTGCAGGCCGACGGGGGAGAGGACGCTACCGGAAGGGACGGCACCCTGGACAAGGAGCCCGAGACCCGAGGCCACCACGTGGCTCGCCGCCCCCGCCCGTCTCCGCAGGGCACAAGTGGGTGAAGAGTGGACGCCGCGAGCCGCGCCGCGGGGGCGCACGCCCGCCGCCGGTCTCCTAGCAACGCCCGCCCTGCCCCGCCCGGCTGGCGCGCCGGCTCGGGGAAGCGGGGGAGGGGCCCGTCGCCATGGCAGCGCGGCCGCCGCGCCCCACGCCGCCGGCGCCCCAGGGGAGCGCGGCCTGGGCCGCACGTGGGCTGCCGGTGGGGGCCGCGCCTCGCCCCAGCTCCGGCCGCGTCCAGGCCTTGAGCTGGCGGGGACCCGGGTCGCCCCTGGACGTGGCCGCGCAGCGAGGCCGCTTGGCCGCGGCGCCCCACGCCGCAGACCGGGCCTGGAGGCTGTGCGTGTGGTCTCGCGGGGAGCGCGTGGGATGTCGCGGCGGGTGTAAACCGAGCGAATTCTTTTGGTCTGGGGATCTTTTCGTGGGACCCTGTTTCCCGCCCACGGGCACACGCGGACATCTGCGGCCCAGTGTCCCGTCCTTTTCCCTCGAGTGCTGTCACCTGCGAGATCTCTAAGCCTGGAACAGACTATGCAGAAAACCAAGCGGCTTCCAAAATCTGCCCTTTAAACCGACACTGAAAATAAGTACCCTGTTTCCCGAGGGCATTTTAAACTGCCGACGCCCATGCCTGGAAAGAGGATTCTGGACTCTGGAATCGAATTTGCATCCTTCTAAATCTCTTTTTGCAATGAGCCGTGATGGGAGAACTCAGTTGCGGGGTATTACATGCAGACATCAGCCCCTCTAGCGAGTGTCATGATCGCTCTGCCGAAGGACCCGTTCACAAAGACAAAGCCACACGCCTCTCCGTCACTCCGGGCTGCAGAGTATTTTTAACAGAGGCGGAGTCAGTCACGTGTTTGTGAGTTTAATCAAATTGACAAGGGCTCTGAGCGAGCAAAGCTTGCTGTCTAATTCGAAGACATTAAGTACACAGGGATGCATTCATTCTCTTTGGACTTACTTGAAACAGAGCTTTTCAAATGGAATCTTCCTCTGCATATGTTTTTCTCAGTCGGCTGCAACTGGAAAATTTAAATCAAAATCCCATCTCTTATGTTCGCTTTTATGGTAAATGGGCTGGTGAACGTGTCTGGGCTGAGATGATGCATTTTCTTGATCAACAAGGAGATGCGCAGCAATCACCGTGAATTGAGCACCTTGCTGATTGAACAACACTTGAACCTGGAGCTATGAACCACCGGAATCCTAGAATGAGACTCCACAGTCTGTTTCAAAAGCATATTCTCAGCCAACCTTTTCCACTCCCAAAGATCATTCATTCGGAACTTTTTTATTCTTCACTTTGCCAGAGTATTTAATGTCTCCGAAAACTACTTTGACACACTTTTTAGTTTGAAAACGTGATTGTGGTTGGGCAAGTGATCAAGTAAAAGTAGTTTTTATATGTGTCTATAGATTACATGTAGATTATATATAGATACACATGCATACACTTCTATCTCCTTGTGCCTAGATAATTTTTCCTCCAGTATCAGAACAGAACCTTTAATTTGCAAAGCTAAATTGAGAGGCTGAAAAGAAGTTTCATATTTAGCAAAATTGGGGGGAAAAAACCTATAAAGCTACGTATGCCTAATGGCTTTTTGCTCAAAGGGTAAATTGCTAAATTAATTTCCTTTGGATTTAGTAGTTTAAATGTCATAATAGCAAAAGCAGTAACAATTTTTTTTAAAGTGAGGTCTCACTTTGTCACCCAGGTTGGCATGCAGTGGCACCATCATGGCTCACTGCAGCTTCAACCTCCTGGGCTCAGGCCGTCCTTCTGGCTCAGCCTCCTGAGTAGCTGGGACTATAGGCGTGCACCACCATGCCTGGCTAATTTTTTGAATAGCCGGATCTTGCTGTGTTGCTCAGGCTGCTCTTGAACTCCTGGGCTCAGGCAATCCCCACCCCCCAGCCTCCCAAAATGTTGGGATGACAGTGTGAGCCATAGCAGCTGGTCAAATTTTATGATAATACTAGCATTTGCGATTGCATTGATTTTAATTTGATAATGTTCACAGTCTCTCTGGTTATTCGTTCATTATCATAAAGTTCTTTCCACAGAGGTTATTGTCAGTCTGAGCCCAGAAAAGCCTGACTGCAGGACGTTGGTAAGGCCCACGAGTGTCCACAAACAGAATTGTCTAGCTCAGCTGTGGAGCTGGTGGGTCTCTCTGGATAGAGGTTTAGCTAGACCCAGGAGTGGCCAGGCTTCACTCCTTACTTCACTGACCACATTGGAGAGTTAAATAGACCCTCGGGGGAGCCCATGGGATTTCTGCATGCCCTACTTTATTAATCATATTGGAATGTTGAGATTTTCCACATGATTTCCTGTTGTGGTGAGATCCCCACGCAGCCGGTCCAGCTGGTTTCCCAGATTCCAAGACGTCTGCCTTCTCATGTAGGGTTGTTACCTCGGGAACCTAATATTTATCGGACATGAGATCCATCTCGCATGCTCACCTTTTCCGCTTTTTCAAATCATCAGTGACCTTAAGCTTTAAGCATCTTATCGTTATTACAGACGACCGGCCCCCTCACCTAATCCTGCATTAGACGCGATTTACTGCTCTATCTACGCTACTTTAATCTTTTAGAAGCTTATCATAATATGGACTCTTTAATGAAATATTTTTATCATAAGAGTTGACTAACCTTGCTTCATCTTTCCAGAATTTTCCATGTGTGTGCTTTTACCTATATGGCTTTATCCTTTTTTAAATATTTATGTTTTGCAGTTTCATTTCTTATATACAATGGAATAAGCCAAAATGCTTATCTCGTTACCCCAGAAATAGTTGTGTTACAAAATACGGAATCTTCTTGTTTAGCTCTTAATGTCTTATATTTAGCTCTACTGATCTCAGTAAAATACACATGCTTTTGTGGGTAGACCACTCTCATCCTGAAATCCTGAAATATTTTTTTTCCATCCAGCTGCAAGGCCACCTACAATCTCAGATCATCCCTTTGCATTTGAAGAGGCACATTGTGTGTTGGTTGAGACCAGACTCTGAGCTGGTTGAGTCCTGGTTCTAACACTTAGCAACTGCATGACTTTAATCATGTTTTTTAACCTCTCCAGGCCTCCAGTTCCTCATCTGTAAAATAATAGCGCTTAGCTCGTTCAGTTTGAGTATTTTTAAGGATGAAATGAGATAATTCTTTTAACGCGCTTGGCATGCAGCCAACAATAAACATCAGCAGTGGGTGCCATCGTCATCATGATCATAATCAATATGAAAACATTATTTCCACGATCACTAATTGCCTCGGCCTGAATTAGTTTATTAGGTTATACTATCCACAGAGGAACAGGATTCTGACAGGACATGCAACTGACATTTTGATTAAGGAGGAGAAGGGTCCGAGGAGAAGAGAACGGCTTGAGGGAAGCACACATGAGTATCCTGGGATTACTAGATCCTGGGATGGTAAAGTGAAATGAAAAGTAGCCAGGCATAGTGGCTCACGTCTGTAACCCTAGCACTTTGGGAGGCCAAGATAGGAGGATCCTTTGGGGCCAGGAGTTCGAGACCAGTCTGGGCAACGTAGCCAGACTCTGTCTCTACAAAAAAATTTTTTTTTAATTAGCTGAGCTTAGTGGTGCACACCTATAGTCCCAATTACTTGGGCGGCTAGTGCAGGAGGATCACCTGTGCCCAGGATGTTGAGGCTGCAGTGAGCCATGATCGCCCCACTGCACTCCAGCCTGGTGACAGAGTGAGCCCCCTGCTCCAAAAAATAAATAAATAATTAGAGTTGACAGCAGAATGGTGTTCATAAAACTAGTCATGACGTGGTCAGACAAAGCCTTGAGAGGTAGAATTTTAAAATACATTTAATACTGTGAGGTCACAGGAAAAATATGGAAAAAAAAAATCAAGAATCTGATGAAGTCAAAGGTCCTAGGCGGGGAGACCTTTTGAATGAGCTGAGGTTCCCTAGCAGAGGCCAGAATCTGCTCTCGGGAGTTCAAGCGGAAGGAAATTTGTCGTGGGATGATAAGTGGCTTCCAGGCTGGTTTTGGGGGTTGAGGAAACACTCTAGGGAGAATTGGGAATGACTGTCCAAACCACCACACCAAACCCATCAGAGCCTCTGGACAGGAGACGGTCTGTAAGGTTGTGACGCTGCCCCTACAGCTGCCGGTTCAGGGGTCACACTGCCACAGCATGGCCAGAATGCTCATCACGCTGGAAGCTTAAGTCTTAATTGCCACTCACCTATGATGTTCTGGTAATCAGGATTTAAATTAATGTCTACCCAGAGACTTGTCTATTGAAAATCTTGACACAGGCATTGTGTAACTCCAACAGTTTCAGCGTGGATTCTTAATAAAGCACCTTCTTTCCCAAGAAAAGCCCGGTTTTAAAAATTAGCTTATGTTTGGTACCATCATTTGCTGTATAGTGTTCGAGTTAGAAGGAATCTTGGAAATCATTTTGCTCCAACCTGCATGTTTGTAATTCAGAATACTGAGGCTTTGCTAGGTTAAGTGACTTGTCCAAGAGCATATTTATAGGAGCACATTTGTAATTTAATTCTGTTATCAGTCAAAGCACAAGACCAATAATGATGGGTTCTGTATATCTGTAGCACCTGGTTGACCTGTGTGTTTGGAACCTTATACAAACATTGGGCAATTAGAAGTAAATAAATGATTTACAGTTGAGATTGCATTCTAGAGTCTTTTCAATGTCTATTACAAAGGGGCACCCCCAAAAATCCAGAATTATCTTTTGGAGGGTGCACCCTTTGTAGTATAGACTTCCCTCGCTAGGTAAGTGTTCTAGGAACCCATCATCATCAGTGGACCAGCTAGTATTGCTGTGAGAGCATATGCTGTGGAAGAAATGTCCCAAGTTGTGGCAGACAGGTGACTGGCTCTTCCCCAGTCACAATACACCTACCCACACCCCGCTGAGAGTTCAGCAGTTTTTGACCCCAAATGGCATGACCCCCATGACCCACCCTCCCTATTCACCCAATCTCACCCAAAGCAACTTTTTTTGGTTTCTCCAGATGAAAAAAGTCCTCAAAGAAAAACATTTTGCCCATGTAGAAGAGGTGAAACAAAAAATGGCAGAAGCACTAAAAGTCATCAAAATTGACGAGTTCAAAACCTGTTTTGTGCAGTGGAAAAAGTGTCTCAGTGGGTGCATTGCATCAAACAAGAGTACTTTGGAGGTGACTGATGTTTACGCATGTAAGAATAAATACAAAATGTTTCATAAATAGATTCTGGGTTTTTTTTGGGTCCCCCTCATAGATTGAGCTATTTTAAATCATATGGGTAGGGAAAATGAAAGCTCATTCCTTTGTATTCTTTGTTCTTCTCATTTGTACGTTAATTTCTCAGCAGGTTTCTGTTTGTTTGTTTTTGTTTTTTTTGAGTTGGAGTCTCACTCTGTTGCCCAGACTGGAGTGCAGTGGCACGCTCCTGGCCACCACAGCCTCGACCTCCAGTGATCCTTCCACCCCAGCCTTCCAAGTAGCTGGAACTACAGGTGCACGCTACCATGCC
>CAUYQG010279293.1:0-11707 GCA_963574415.1 Tarsius wallacei | reverse complement strand
GATCCTTCCGCCTCAGCCTTCCAAGTAGCTGGAACTACAGGCGCGCGCTACCACGCCCGGCTAATTTTTGATTATTGTAGAGATGAGGTCTCGCCAAGTTGCCCAAGTGGGTCTCGAACCCACGGGCTCAGGCAATTCACTCACCGCAGCCTCCCAAGGCGCGGGATTACAGGCTGAGCCACCGAGCCTGGCGTTTCTAGAAAATCTTCCTAGTCTAGAGGGGGAGTTTGGTTACCAGATGCTGGTGATGGGCACCAAGTGAGTGTGACTGGGAGGCAAGTTTTCCCAGCCTGGGAGCCAGGCACTGCTAGTGGTGAGCATGTACTTGGTGGCTGACTGAAATAGGCATTCAGAGCACAGGTCTGTCCCTAGCTCTGTGTGAACTCTGGCCAAACACCACTGTGCCCTAACAGTGTCCTGTCACTTGTTGCTGGAAAGAGGGGGGCCAACCAAGACCATGTTAGAAGCACTCATCCTCTCTCACACAAAAGGCAGGGCTCCAGGTCCTCTGCAAGCTTGGCTCCTGGTGGGGATGGGGTGTCCCAGTTCAATGTCAGCCATTCAGACTTTCTCCCTCTTGGTCCCAATACACTGAACAGACCTTTGCAGGATGCAGGATACTTCCACCATCCAAATGTTCAGGCTGAGTTTGTCCTCCCTGTTTCACTCAGCAAGAGAGGCACAGGTTGACTACTCCCCAGTTCCATCTTGAATCTCCACTATATAGTCTCAAATAGCAGATATGTCAAAGAAAAAATTACAAGGGAAGTTAGAAAATAATTTGTCATTAAAAACAACAAAAGGACAAGACATCAAAACTTTTTGGGGATGAATCTAAAGAAGTGCTCAGAAGGGGAAAACATTACTGTTAACACCTATATTTAAAAAGGACTATCTTGAATAAATAACCTAACACTTCACCTAAAGAAACTTGAGAAAGAAGAGCAAATTAAACACCAAGAAAACAGAAGGAAGGAAATAATAAAGAATAGAGTGTAGATCAATAAAATAGAAAATAAAAAAATATAGAAACTCAACAAAACCAAAAGTCTGTTTATTAAAAATAGTTTTAAAAAGCAAATCTTCAGCTAGGGAAGATTCAATTTACTAAAATTAAAAGTGAAAGAAAGTATACAATTACCAAATTACAGAAGTGAAAAGAAACGTGAGGGGTACTATGAAAAATGCATACAAAGACTATACAATTATGTGACATGTAAAAATTCCAAAAAAGATCCCGTGCCTTCAGGCTGTTGAAAAAAAAAAAAACCAAAAGTGGGTCATAAAATAAAATAAAATGTAAACAGGCCTACAAAAACTGAAGAGATTCATTATCAATTAAAAATTTTCCACAAAGAAAAGTACAGCCTAGAACTCTATCAAATATGCAACAAAATGAGATATAGGAGTCTTCCATAGAACTGTAACCTAGTTCAGCCCCTTGTGGATAGCAATCTAAAGATTTCTCAAGAAACTGAAAATAGATCTACCATTTGACCCAGCATTTCTCCACTGGTCACATAACTAAAGAGGAATAAAACTTTCTACCAAAAAGACATTTGTACTCATATGTTTATTGAGCACTGTTCACAGCAACAAAAACATGGAACAAATCTAGATACCCATCAACAGTGATCTGGATAAAGAAAATGTGGCAAAAATACACCATGTAATACTCTGCAGTCATTAAAAAATAAAATAAAATAATTCCATTTGCAGAAACATGAATGCAGTTGGAGGCTATCATTCTAAATGAATTATCACAGAAACAGATAACTGAAAGCCACATGTTCTCACTCATAATTGGGAACTAAACAATGGGCATGCACAGGCACAAGGATGACAACAACAGACACAGGAGATCATTATTTTTTATTTTATTGTAGAGATGTGGGGTACAAGTTAGGATTAGTTACAGAAGTAGACTTCATGCAGGTGAAGTTTGGGCCTCTAACTGGTCCTCACTTCCCCTGGTTTGGGACTGGGTACCTTTTGTGTTGTTGTGTACAACCCTTCCACCCCTGGCACTGTCCATCAGCTGCTGATCCCTCCTTTTGGATAACGTGACTAATGATCAGGTCCCACTTATGAGAACATGCGGCATTTGATTCTGTGTTTCTGTGACAGATCACTAAGTATGATGATTCTCAACTCCATCCAATTTATTGTGGAGTCTGTGATTTTGTTCTTCTTTATGGTGGTATAATACTCCATCATGTATATATACCACATTTTCTTTGCTTAGTCCACTTTGATGGGCAGTAGGGGTGGTTCCATGTTTTTGCTATTGTGAATAGTGCAGCAATAAACATGTGTGTGCTGATGTCTTTTTTGTAGAATGATTTCTATTTCTTCAGATATATTCCCAGAAGAAGGATTTCTGGATCATATGGAAGGTCAAATTTTAGTTCTTTTAGAATTTCCACACTGCTTTCCAAAGAGGTTGAACTAGTTTTACACCCACAGTATAGAAGTGCTCCCTTTTCTCCGCACTCACACTAGCATCTGTTGTTTTTTGACTGATTAACAATGGCCATCCTTACTGGAGTTAGAGGGTGTCTCATTGTGGTATTGATTTACGTTTCTCTGAAGATTAGTAAGGCTGAGCATTTTTTAAAATGCATTTGCTGTACATCTTGGCTGCCTGTATATCTTCTTTTGAAAATTGTCTATTCATGTCCTTTGCTCACTTTTTAATGGAGTTGTTTTGTTTCTATCCACTCATTTGAGTTTCTTGTAGATACTGGATGTTAAGCCTTTGTCAGATACATAGTTAGCAAATACTTTTCCATCAAGTAGGTTGACTTGTCACTCTCTTGATGATTTATTTTGCTGTGCAAAAGCTTTTCACTTTGATAAGGTTTCACTGTTCTTTGGTAGCTTTTATGACGTTCATTTGTGAGGATTTGTTTAATAATTATTTGCCTACCAAGATGTGAATAAGAATATTTCCTACATTTTTTTTTAGGATTCTTACCGTTTGAGGTTTTACATTTAGGTCTTTGATCCACTTAGAGTTGATCTTTGAATATGGTGCTAGGTAGGGGTTCAGTTTCATTCTTCTACATGTGGCTAGTCATTTTTCCTGGAACCATTTGCTAAATATGGGCTCCTCTACACTTGGATGTTATGGGTGACTTTGTCAAAGATGAGTTGGTTGAGAGATCAAGTTTTTGTTTCCAGAATTTCTGTCCTGTTCCATTGATCTATGTGACTATTCTTGTGCCCAAACCAAGCTGTTTTGGCTACTGAGTTTTGAGCAAAGTTTAAAGTCTGGAAATGTGATACCTCCCACTTTGTTCCTTTGGCTGAGGATTGTTTTGACTATTCGTACTCTTTTTTTGTGTCCATGTGAATTTCTGCATTGTCTTTTCCAGGTCTGAGAAAAATGATGTTAATTGATGGGTATTGCATTGACTATGTAGATTACCTTGGGTAGGATGGACATCTTGACAATATTGATTCTTCCACTCTATGAGCATAGAATATTTTTCCATTTGTTTGTGTCATTCTTGATTTATTTGAACAGCATTTCGTAGTTCTTGTGGTAGAATTCTTTCAATTCTCTGGTTAGATTGATGCCAAAGTATTTCATTTTGTGTGTGTGGCTATTGTGAATGGAACTGTGCTTTTATTTGGCACTTCATTTGGTTGTTACTGGTATATAGAAATGCAACTGTCTTTTACACAATGGTTTTGTACCCCAAGACTTTACAAAAGTTGATTATTAGTGCAAGGAGGCTGTTGACAGATTTCCTAGGGTTTTCAATATATAGAATCACATCATCCACAAAGAGGCATAGGTTGACTTCCTCTTTTCATAATTGGATACCCCTGATTTCCTTCTTTTGCCTAATTGCTCTGGCTAGGACTTCTAACACTATGTTGAACAGGAGGAGTAAGGGTGGGCATCCTTTTCTAGTTCCCATTCTTAGAGGGAATGCTTTTAATTTCTGCCCATTGAGCAAAATGTTAGCTCTGGGTTTATCATAGATGACTCTTATTGGTTTAAAGAATGTTCCTTCTATGACTAGGTGCTCAAGAGTTTTTATCAAGAAGAGATGCTGGATCTTGCCAAATGCTTTTTCTACATCTAATGACATAACGAAGTGGTTCTTAGTTTTAGATCTGTTGATGTGCTGAATTACGTTTATAGTCTTGCAAATGTTAAACCAGCCCTGTATCTCAGGAGTGACGCCAACTTGGTCATTATGAATGATCTTTGAAATGTGTGGTTGGATTTGACTTTTAAGAATCTGTTTTAGAACTTTTGCATCCATGTCAATCAAGGATATTGGCCTGGAATTCTCTTTTCTTGTTGGGTCTTTGCCAGGTTTAGGTATCCATATGATTTTTGCTTCATAAAATAGATTAGGAAGCATTCCATCCTTCTCAATTACAAAAAATACATTCAGTAAGATTGTCATCAGCTCCTCCTTATATGTCTTATAGAATTCATCTGGAGAGTCATCAAGGCTGGGGCCTTTTTTGTAGATAGGTTTCTTTATTTTTATTATTATTATTGCCAAGATGTGGGGTACAATTCAGGGTTAGGTACATAAATGGTCATCGTGCAAGTAAAGTTTTGGTGCTATGGTGGTATGTGCCCCCCTCCTTTAGCAGTGTTCCACTACTGCCAATCCCTTTCTTATCGTATTATGATAAATGTTCTGGGTCTGCTTATGAGTGAGAACATGTAGTACTCAGATCTTTGTTTCTTGATAAATCACTGAGTATGAAAGACTCTAAATCCATCCAAGTTAATATGGAGTCCATGATTTTTTTCTTTATGACTGCATAACATTACATTGTGTATATGTGCCATATTCTCTTTAACCAGTCCACTTTCAAGGAGCAGTTCTGTTGGATTCATGTTTTTGCTATTGTGAATAATGCTGCAATAAACATGTGTGTGCTGGTATCTTTTTTAATAGAGTGATTTGAGTTCCTCCAGGTATATTCCCAGAGGGGAATTTCTGGGTCAAATGGAAGGTCAATTTTTAGATCTTTTAGAAATCGTCAGCTGGGCTCGGTGGCTCAGCCTGTAATCCCGCGCCTTGGGAGGCTGAGGTGAGTGGATTGCCTGAGCCCGCGGGTTCGAGACCCGCCTGGGCAACTTGGCGACACCTCATCTCTACAATAAATCAAAAATTGGCTGGGCATGGTAGTGCATGCCTGTAGTTCCAGCTACTTGGAAGGCCGAGGCGGAAGGATTACCGGAGCCCAGCAGGTCGAGGCTGCGGTGGCCGGGAGCGGCCACTGCACTCCAGCCTGGGCGCCAGAGTGAGACGCCAACTCAAAAAAAGAAAATAAAAATAAAAATAAAAAAAATATAGAAATCGCCACACTATTACCCACACAGGTTGTACTAGTGTACACTCCCACCAGCAGCACAGATGTATTCCATTTTCCCCACATTCTTTCCAGCACCTGTTGTTTTTTGAGTTATTGTTGATGGTCATCCTGACTGGAGTTAGGTGGTATCTTAGTGTGGTTTTAATCTCCATTTCTCTGATTACTGAGGCTGAGCATTTTTTCATGTATCTGTTGGCTGCTCGTATGTCCTCTGCCCACTTTAAAAAAAGTGTATTTTAAAGATGTGGGGTACAACTCAGGGTTAGCTATACAGATGTTCATTATATAGATACCCTTGTTGATGAGGTGTGTCCCCCTCCCCTGGCAGTTTCCCATTACTGCCAATCCAACCCCCCCCCCAACATTTTCCCACTATTGCCAATTCTTTTCTTATAGTTTTTTAAAAAAATTTTAATTTTAAAGATGTGGAGTACAATTAAGGATTGGGTATACAAATGTTCATTATGCAGGTATCCTTCTTGATGAAATGTGCCCCCCTCCTCTGGCAGTTTCCCACTACTGCCAATCCCTTTCTTACAGTATTATAACAATTGCTCAAGGTTTTCTTATGAGTGAGAACATGTGATACTCGGTTCTTTGTTTCTGTGATAGATCACTCAGTATTATAGACTCTATATACAATACTGAACAACTCTTGGGTCAACAAAGAAATCAAAACAGAAGTTAAAAGATATCCTAGAAACAAATGAAAAGAAGAAATATCTTACCAAAACCTCTGGGATACCATGAAAACCATACTAAGAGGGGGAATTCATATCTCTACAAATACACATCAAGAAAATGGGAAGATCACAAGTTAACAACCTAACAAATCACTTAAGGAAGCTGGAAAAACAAAACCACCAAAAATCTAACTTCAGTAGAAGATTCCAGATTACCAAAATAAAAGCCAAAATTTGGAACATAGAAGACAAAAATATGGAAAAAAATCAATAAAACAAAAATCTGGTTCTTTGAAAGGATTAACAAGATTATTGAACCCCTAGCCAGATTGACCAAGAAAAAACCCAAATAAACACACTCAGAAATGCAAAAGATTAACTTAAAACTGACCTGGAAGAAATACAAGACATTATCAGAGATTACTATGTACACTTGTATGGAAATAAACTCAAAAAACCTAAATGAAATGGAAGACTTTTTGACATCACAAAACCTCCCAAGTTTGAAACAAGAAGACATTGAGATGATAAATAGGCCAAAAACAACCCAGGAAATTGATTTTGTCATAAGAAAACTACCTACAAAAACAAAACAAAACAAAAAGCCCTGGACCAGACAACTTTCCAGTAGAATTTTACAAAACATACATGGAAGAACTGATACTAATCCTATTGAAAGTATTCCAGGCAATTGAGAAAGAAGGAATTCTCCCTAAATCATTTTATGAAGCTAACATCACATTGATAATCAAATGGGGTAACAATCCAGCAAAGAAAGAAAATTACTGGTCAATATCCCTGATGAACATAGATGCAAAATTCTCAACAAGATTCTAGCAAATCAAATCCAACAACACATCTCAAAAATCATCCACCACGACCACGTGGGTTTCATCCTTGGAATGCAGGGTTGCTTCAACATCTGAAAGTCCATAAATGTAATTAAATACATCAGCAGATGTATAAACGAGAAAACATGATTATATTATTAGATACAGAAAAAGTTTTTGATAAAATCCAGTATCTCATTTGATAAGAACCCTTGAACACCTTGGCATAGATGGAACATATCTCTATGATAAACCCACAGCCAACATATTGCTAAGTGGACAGAAATTGAAAGCATTTCCCCCGAAAACTGGAATAAGACAAGTCTGTTAACTCTCACCCCTCCTGTTCAACATAGTGTTGGAAGTCCTAGCTAGAACAATCAGACAAGAAAAGGAAATTAAGAGTATCCAAATAGGAAGAAAGGATGTTAAATTAGCCCTCTGTTGAATGACGTGATCCTATACCTTGAATACCTAAAAGAATCTGTCAAAACCCTCCTTGCTCTGAAAAGGACTTTGGCAAAGTCACAGTTTGTAAATAAATGTACAAAAGACAGTCACATTTTTGTACACCAACAATAAACAGACTGATAAACAAATAAAAAACACAATCCCATTCGTAATAGCCACACAAAAAGTGAAATACCTTGGCATCTTCCTAACCAGAGAAGTCGTAAGAAGACTACCTACAAAAAAAAAAACCCAAAAAACCTCTAAAACTCTTTCCCTTTACAATGAAAACCACAAAGCACTGCTCAAAGAAATCAAAGAAGACACAAACAAATGGAAAAATATTCCATGCTTATGAATTGGAAGAATTAACATTGTTACGATGTCCATCTTACCAAAGGCAATCCAAGGATTTAACAAAATATCCATTAAATTGCCATCATTTTTCTCAGACTTGAAAATGACAAATCCAGAAATTCAAATGGAAACATAAAAGACCAAAATAATCCTTAACAAAAGAAACAAAGGGAGGTATCATACTTCCAAAATTCAAGCTCTACTATGAAGCTACAATAATCAAAACAGTCTGGTACTGGTACAAGAAAAGGCATATAGACAAATGAAGCAGCGTAGAGATTCTGGAAGCAAAACCTCAATTTCTCAACCAATTCACCTTTGACAAAGTCTCCACCAACAACCACCGGGGAGAAGAGAATTTATTCAGTAAATGGTGCTAGGAAAACTGAATGACCACATGCAGGAGTTTGTAGATAGGTTTCTTATGACTGGAGTCAATTTCCTGGATTGTTATTGGTCTGTTTAGAGTTTCCGTTTCTTCTTGCTTCAATCTTGGGATGTTGTGTGATGTCAGAAGGTGCTCCATTTCTTTTAGGGTTTTGGGATGTCTTTGCATATGGGTTTTTGTAGTAATCTCTGATAATCTTTTAATGTTTTTCAGGGTCAATTGTGACTTTGCCTTTTGCATTTCTAATTATGTTTATCTGGGCTTCACTCTCTCTTTTTCTGTCAATCTGGCTAGGAGATTGTCAGTTTAATTTATCCTTCAAAGAATCATATTTTGGTCTTGTTGATCCTTTTTATGATATTTTTGTTTTATTTGGTCTGCAACTCTGATTTTGTCTTGGTGATCTGGATTCTTCTACTGAGGTTAGAACTTAGGTGTTCTTGCCTTTCCAGTTCCTTTAGGTGTGATGTTAAGCTATCTACTTGTTCTCTTTCTGTTTTCTTGATGTGTGCATGCAATGCTATACATTTGTCTTTTAAAACTGTTTTCATGGATCCCAGAGATTATGGTAAGATGGGTTTGTTTTTGTTTGTTTTTATGAATCTTTTTATTCCTGTCTTGATTTCCATGTTGACTCAGAAGTGTCCAAGAGCATGTTGTTTAGAATCCATATCTTTATGTGTTTTGAAGGGATATTTATGGTGAAGATATTTATTTTAATTCCACTGTGATCTGCGAAATACATGGTATTATTTTGATCTTTTAAAATTTTCTCATGCTTAATTTATGCCATGGGGGATTATTAAAGGAGAGAAGGAGGAGAAATAAGGGCTGAAAAACCACCCATGGTACCATGCTCACCACTGCAGGCAGGGGAAGTCATCAGAAGCCGAAACCTCGTCATAACTCGATAAACCTATGTAACACATCTTCATATATACCCCCTTAAATCTAAAAATCAATTTTTAAAATAGAAGAAAGTAGAACACTTTCTAACTAATTATGTGAGGCAAGTCTTACCCTGATAGTAAACTAGGCAAAGACATCAAATACAAACAAAAGAACTACAGAATATTCCTTATGAATGTTGCTATAATATTTGTAAATAAATATTACTAAATATATCTTTCAAGTTTTAAAATTATGCAGCATAGCCAAGTGAAATTGATTCCAAGAATGCAAAGTTAGTTCAATATTTTGAAATTTAGCTACTATATCTTACCATACTAATGAAAAAAAAATAGAATCATCCTGATTGATGCAGAAAGCATTTGACAAACTCCAACATCTTTTTATGATAAAATAAACATTTAACTCTTGGGAAGAGAAGAAAACTTCTTCAGTATGATAAGGATATTTAAATAAACAAACAATATAAATGGTTACCCTCATACTTAATAGTGAAAAACTGAATATATTCCCTTTAAGAGGAACACAAGATGTTCACTCTTGCCTCTTTTTTTAACTTTCTTGAATTTTTTAAAAGTTATCTTTTTTTTTTTTACTGGTAATACTAACCAAGGCAATCAGGCAAACAAAATGAATAAAAGGAATTATTATTAAAATGGAAGAAGAAAGCTATCTCTATTTCCAGATTACATGATCTTATATATAGAACATATAGAATCACCCAAAAAGTGTTGAGAAAAACAAAATTCAGCATAGTTTTAGAATAAAAAGTCATACACAAAATTAATTTTATTTCTATACACTAGCAATACAAAATCAGAAAACAAAAAAATAATTTAACTAACCAGAGCATAAAAATATTTTTATTATGGATTAAAAACAAAAAAACAAAAAAGAAATGCACAATTTGTACTTTGGAAACTACAAAACTCTGTTTAAGAACATTAAAGAAGATCTAAATAAATAGAAAGACTTCCTATGTTAACATTAGAATACTTAGTATTGCTAAGATGACAATAATCTCCAAATTGATCTCTAAATTTAATACATTTACTACTAAAATCTCAACTTGCTTGAAAAAAATGGTAATTTATTCTAAAATTGTAATAAAAAGACAAATAATCCAGAATAGATGAATATTCTTGGAAAAGAAGAAAGCTGTAGTATACATCTCTTATGATTTCAAAACTGACTATGAAGTCACAACAAGAAAGCTAAGGAAAGATATATAAAAGAGGGGACTCAAAAAAACCCCAGAATTATCTTTTGGAGCACAGGCTCCTGTAGTATACTTATAATTTGTTCCTCCAGATCAATTGGTCAACCAAATCTCTTATCTTGAACTTTTGAGAAGGCTGTGTCACAATTTGTGGAAGAAACTTCCTAATTTGTGGCAAACAGGTGATAAGTTCTTCCACCATGACAATGCACCTGACTGATCTGGATGAGTGCTCAGCAGCTTTTGGCTAGAAATAGTCTGATTCTTGTGCTCTACTCCTCCTATTCACTCAATCTCACCCTGAGTAACTTTTTTTGTGTTTCTCTGAATGAAAAAAGACCTCAAAGGGAAATGTATTGCTGATGTAGAAGAGTTGAAACACTAAAAGCATCAAAATTGATGAGTTCAAAAACTTTTGAATAGTGGAAAAAGAGATAGATGTATTGCATCAAATGGTGAGTACTTTGAAGTGACTGAAGTTTAATCATGTAAGAATAAAGATGCATTTTTAAATAAATTACAATATATATTTATATAGTTAAATAAATTCTAGGTTTTTTTGCCCCCTCCCACGCTAATGAAATGGCATTTAGAAACACACTAGTTTTCAACAAATGTGCCATGACAATTAAATGAGGAAAAAAAATGTGTTATCAGCAAATGATGCTGAGACAACTATATATTCACAGGTAAATGAATGACTTTGGATATCTGCCTCACACAATACACAAAATTAACTCAAATTGAATCATAGATGTAAACATAAATGTAAAAACTATTTTTAAATGTCTTAGAAGATAACATTGAAGGAAATATTTTGACTTGAATTCCAAAAAGACATCTTAGATATGCCACCAAAAGTACACACACACACACACACACACACACACACACACACACACACACAGGTGCAGTGGACATTAAAATTAAAAACTTTTGAGCAACAATTACCATCAAGAAAATGAAAAGACATCTATAGAAAAAGAAAAACCATTTGCACATCATATATCTTAAAAGGAACTTATATCCAGAATAGCTATGGGGCATGTACAACTTAATAATAAACCGAGCTCGGTGACTCAGCCTGTAATCCCGTGCCTTGGGAGGCTGAGGTGAGTGGATTGCCTGAGCCCACGGGTTCGAGACCCGCCTGGGTAACTTGGTGAGACCTCATCTCTACAGTAAATCAAAAAATTAGCCGGGTGTGGTAGTGCGCACCTGTAGCTCCAGCTATTTGGAAGGCTGAGGTGGAAGGATAGCCAAAGCCCAGCAGGTCGAGGCTGCGGTGGCCGGGAGCGACCACTGCACTCCAGTCTGGGTGACAGAGTGAGACTCCAGCTCAAAAAACAAACAAACAAACAAACAAACAAACATCCCCCCCCCAAAAAACTTATTAATAAAAAAGACAATTAATCCAATTAAGAAGTGGAAAAATAATATAAATAGACATTTCTTCAAAGATGACGTACAGATTGGCAACAATTATATACAAAGATGCTCCACTTCATGGGTCATC
>CAUYQG010279292.1:0-21234 GCA_963574415.1 Tarsius wallacei | reverse complement strand
CGCCCGGCTAATTTTTTGATTTATTGTAGAGATGAGGTCTTGCTTGCCCAGGCGGGTCTCGAACCCGCGGGCTCAGGCAATCCACTCACCTCAGCCTCCCAAAGGCACGGGATTACAGGCTGAGCCACCGAGCCCGGCTTTTAAAGAATTTTTAACTAAAGATTTTCATTAGACACTTCCAAACTAGATATAAGAAACTAAGCAACATGGTCAGAATCAGAAACTACACTGAAACTTTTAAAAACTAAGTGATAAACAAATATAAATTTTACTAGTCTTTAAAAAAATCAATGTCTCCAATTCCCTATAACATAGCCTACCATACACTGAAATTCATATGGAGCAACAGTGAATGTAATATAAGTATCTACTGATTGACTGAACGACTTTTCTCACATCTTTTACAGTATTTTTGTGTACCTAAATGGATGCTGTCATGTTTGTTTTCTTTAAGTCTACTGATAACTGAAACGCAAATGGTAGCTAAAAAGACAGCCACATTCTGCAAGCACCACTTTATTGGCACTATCAACTGTGTATAAGTGCAAAACACCTCTCAAACCCAACCATAAATACTTCAATTACAAATAACAATCACGTTATAGCCCAAAAGTTTCAATGAAAAATGAATTATTTTGATAGAATCATTTATGACAAAAGCAGAAATGTGAATAAAGACATCGTTATTTTACTGCGAGAACCAGAAACTAAGTCCAATAACTTTCCTTACAGTTCCAACTTTTAGCCCTATCATATTTAATAACACCAACTCAGGCCATCTTTAACCCTGAAGAGAATCAACTTCCCTCATCATGACTGCAAGCCAACTTCCTACATCACTAATATTCTATCAACAATTTTCTCCAGAGGAAAAGTACAAAACACTACCAGTTCTTAACCAGCTAAAAATAACTACCTTTACAATCCTACCAATAACGTGCAAATACAGTGAAAATCCCACTCTCAGCAAGACAATCGCTTCCTTCTTACAGTTAATATGACTAATATTCATGTCAGATATCACAACTGAATACTACTCTGTATCATTCAAGATGCCAACTATGCTGACAAAACGTCTACACCTAGGTTTCTCAAGTCAGAAGAAGTTCCAGTATACTCTGTCACACAGCGCACTACAGCTACATGTGACACCGGAGGATATTTAATAAATGTGGTTCCCTCTTTCAAGACAGGTGAGAAGTGAAACATTTTCAGCTAACAGACTTTGACGACAGTAATCTCAAGAGCAGATTTTTAAGTGGCTTGCCTCTAAAACACCCAAACTCGGGTTCAGAGCATCGTCTACCGTACCTCAAATAAGCAAATGCAGACCAACGGCCCCCCTCTGCGTCCCAGGAGGCAGACGTAATTCACCGCGACAAGTACGCAGGACTGACCGGAAGCCTAATTCACCAGACAGCCAAAAGACTCAAGACCCAACCTCTCTGCCCAACTTTCTCCTTTCAGCCAAAACCATGTCTCCGACCTTCCACCCCACCGCCTCCCTCACTTCCGCCTCGCCGGCGCTCTCCCACCTCTTCGCCACCCCCGAGCTCGGGTCCCAAGAGGCCACCCCCACGCGGACCCCGCCAGCCCGAGCGGCAGAACCCCGAAATTCAGAGACAGGGAGGGGCGCCTCCAAACCCACCACACGAAGTCGTTGCTTTTGTCTTCGTAGGAGTTGATGAGCCCGTTGCAGAGCGGGGCGAGCAGAGGCCGCTTCCTGCTGCCGCCGCCGAGGCCGGAGCCGCTCCCTCCCACTCCGGCGCTGGGCCTGGCCGCGCAGCTGAGCCGGCCCAGGCCCGCGGACACCGCCCCGCCGCTCCCGCCGCTGCCCGACACCGCGGCCGCCACCAGCACAGGCCGCGCCGCGACCCCGAGGCCGCCCGAGCCGGCGGCCTGCGCCGCCCCGCCGGACCCCAGCGCCGCCGCCGAGGCCGCCGCGGACGGGGGCGACGGGGACGAGGACAGGGACGAGGAGGCGGAAGTCACCGAGGAGGCCGCCGAGGAGCCGGGGCTCGTCCCGGCGGAGCCCGACCCTGCCTGGCGGCTGCCGGACATGGTGACACCCCTCCTCCGGCCGGGGCTCGGAGGAGAGGGACTGCGACCCAAGCCTGCGCCGACGCCCTCAGCCTCCGTGCATCCCGGGGACGCCCGCCGCGCCGGGAGGTGGGGCCGAGGAACAATACAGTTGGGTTTTTTAAGGCAACCGCACGACAGCGTCCGACGGGAGGGGCGGAGGAAACTAAAAAAGCGGAGTGGAAGCCGCCGCCACCGCTGAGGAGGCCGCCGCGGCCCCGCCGCAGCCAACCCCGGCGCCCGGCCGGCCGTGCGCGCGCGCGCGCGAGCGGAAGGGGCGGGCGCGGCGCGGGATACAACCGCGGGCACGGCCGGACGGCGCTCACACACTCTGGGCGCAGCGGCGGCGGCCTGGTCACCGAGTGTCCCCGTCCAACGCCGCCTTCCTTTGTGACGTACTGAGGGCAGGCGTCTTAATGGACTGAAAGGGTGGAGGACACTGGAATAAATGGGAGGGGAGGCTTGAAGAACCGGGATGTGGAGGGCGGGGGAGGAGCCCGCAAAACGCGACCGCGCATGCGCACCTGGGGCGCTGTCGCTCCCGGGTTACCCGGGGTATCCGCCCCGGTCGAAGAGGGGCGCAGGCTGGGGCGCTGTATTACGCATGCGCGCGAGCGAGCCGCATTCCTGAACCGGAGGGGAAGCGGTGTCAGTCTCCCGAGGAACAGGCGGTGTGTCCAGTGGGCAGGTGCTTTCGATCCGAGAATGCTGGTACTGTAAGCTGGGAACAACGTAAAGAACCTTGAAACTCAGAGCCGTTGTAAAGAGCACCGCAAGGAGCCAATGCCTCCTGCTCTACTGATAGAGATTCCAGTTTTATGAAGAATACATTGAAACTAAGTCACTGAGAAGTCTTGTGAATTACAGGCATCGTATCATGCGTTATCAGTTGTATTTGTTTGATCATGACCTAGCTCCTGCGTTTTGAAAAGTTGTTTGTCAGATTGAAAATAGCAGTAATGCGAAATCAAATTATACTTAGTCAGACCACAACTGAGTAAAAACTTTGTTTTAATGTGGATGTGATAGAATTATAGCACAAAACAAGGGAACCTGTCATTTAATACCACCGGAAAAGATGCAATTTCTGGTAGGCTTTTTTGGAATATTAAAAAGTGATTACAGATTTTCATTTTCCACTTTGAGAATCCTTAAGATTCTGGGGGATGGAAGCCTTTTAAATTCTGTGATTCTTAGCAGAAATGATCCCAGATTTAATTCTGTTTTGAGTGTTGAAGAGCCTAAAGGGGCAACTAGCGACTTTCCCTAGGAATAACTATCCAAGCTGAGGGAACAGGGCCAAGGAAGGCCCTAGATGAAGGCACAACAGCCCAGGCATAAGACTGCCACACTCCTAGCTCTGCCTTAGCTGCTCACCCTCGAATTTCCAACACCTTGGGTTTAGCTTAGTATTCTCTTCAGAGTAATAATGATGTAGGAAGGGGCTTATCAGATGTCCAAGAACCACCCTTACTTTCAAGGCCCAACTGAAATGTGAAACCTTCCTAACCCTCCCTTGAGCTCCTGTGATATTTTGTTTGCACTTATACTGTGCTGTAATGGTTTATTTGTGAATCTCTTCCACTAGCCTGTTAGTTTCAGCTTTGTATTGTAAACGGTGTCTTACTTTTGATAGGCACTTATTAAACATTTCTTTACTAACATGAACAAAGCTGATGATCGTCTCATTATTTTAATTATTTGTTTAATATCTGTCTTTCCAACTAAATTCTAAGGAAGGCCATGTTAGTTTTTATTGGACAATCAATAGTTATTTGATGAAGTAATGTATAAATAAATGAAGTAATGTATAAATAAGTAATGTATAATAAATAAATTATAAATAAATGTATAATGCATAGTGAATTTGATGAATATTTATCAAACACTTACTATTCATAAGCCTGGACTAGGCAAAGAAGAGAAAGAAGTTTATAAAACATTGCTCCTACAGTCAGAAAGCTAATGGAGTAACTGAGGAGTTACAAAAATTAGAAAAAGATAAGTAATGATTCCAAGGAGCAAATGCTAACTGCTTAATGAGTAAAACAGAGAACCACTATTGGACCTGAAGCAAGAGCAAGTGCTGAGAGCCAGCCATGCTGGTAGGAGAAGGAATTAGGCTTTAAAAGAAAAATATGAGCCGGGCTCAGTGGCTCAGCCTGTAATCCTGCGTTTTGGGAGGCTGAGGTGAGTGGATTGTCTGAGCCTGCAGGTTCGAGACCCGCCTGGGCAACTTGGCGAGACCTCATCTCTACAATAAATCAAAAATTAGCCAGGCTTGGTAGCGTGCGCCTGTAATTCCAGCTACTTGGAAGGCTGAGGCGGAGGGATCGCAGGAGCTCGGCAGGTCGAGGCTGCAGTGGCCGGGAGCGGCCATGGCACTCCAGTCTGGGCAACAGAGTGAGACTCCAACTCAAAAAAAAAAAGAAAAAGAAAAAGAAAAATATGGCTTGGTCAATCAGAAGGTGTAATTATAGTCATGAGCCCAGAAAATAAATAAGAGAAAATGTTTACATCAGGCTCAGATATCTGTTTGATAGTGGGAGAAGAGTTTATCCAAAAGTTATCTGGGGGCCAGATTGTAAAGAGACTTGAATCTAGTTTCAAAAATAGTTTATAAACAAATTGGAAATGTCAACCTACATAACAGAGCAGCTCTCTAAAAGAAAATATATGTATTTAGAAATAAAGCATTGCAATGAAAATACACATGGCAGAGTAAACTGTGTGCATTTTTAGGAAGGTAAAGAAAGACCAGGGTTTGTAAAAGAAAAATGAAATAGTTATCCTTGGCTACAAACATCAGTAACAAAGTTGACACCAGTCTGAGGTTGGACAGGCAGTTGCTGGGTAAATGTCCTTGCAGAAGTATTTTTTGTGTAAGATTATGATAGCTTTTGTGCAAGATGGTGGCTTTTGCAGTCTTTTGTGATAACTTTTATTATTGGCATACTAGTATGAGAGCCCTCTCATCATGGCTTCTCCAGCTCTATTTTGTTAATAAGTTTTGTTGTATTTTATTTTAACATTAGTGACTTCTTTTTGTTGTTGTTGTTGCTTGGTGGTTTGTTTGTTTTCCAGAGACAGGGTCTCACCCAGACTGGAGTGCAATGGTGTAATCATAGCTCACTGCAACCTCCAACTCCTGGGCTCAAATGATCCTTTTGTCTCAGCCTCCCAAGTAGCTAGTTCTTTTTTTATTTTTTTATTTTTTTGAGTTGGAGTCTCACTCTGTCGGCCAGACTGGAGTGCAGTGGCCGCTCCCAGCCACCACAGCCTCGACCTGCTGGGCTCTGGTGATCCTTCCGCCTCAGCCTTCCAAGTAGCTGGAACTACAGGCATGTGCTACCACGCCCAGCTGATTTTTGATTTATTGTAGAGATGAGGTCTTGCCAAGTTGCCCAGGCGGGTCTCGAACCCGTGGACTCAGACAATCCACTCACCTCAGCCTCCCAAAGGCACGGGATTACAGGCTGATCCACCGATCCTGGCGGTAGCTAGTTCTACATGCCACTGTGGCCATAGTGACTTCCTCTTGATAAATACATAAAAACATAATGTTGTTTCCAAGATTAAGTTTTCAGGAGATTAATATTTCATAAGATACTAATTAGGAAAAAACAAAAGCTGTTCAAGTGCAATTACGGTGATAACAAAGAGTGTGTTCTGAGAATAACAGTAAAGAATCTATAGGATTAAGTTTAATTTGCTCTCTGTAAAAGAATTTTTAACATCCATGAGGGCATGACCCATGTATGCCTTGTTCATCATTGTCTTTCCCAGTGCTTGGCACAGTGACCAACATGTTGATGAAGTAAAAATGTCAAATAAGGAACACAAACAGTAAGGAATGACTCCAAAGATGACTTCTGGGATAACAATAGCATGAAGACAGGATTGGAGACATCCAATGGATTGTTTAGTTTTGAATGTGTTGAGTGAGTGTGGATGAAAAAATAATCAAGGAAGTAGATTCAGGCAGTGATCGCAAACTCACACCTGTGATCCCAGCATTTGGGGAGGCCAAGGCAGGAAGATGGCTCGAGGTCAGTGATTAGAGACCAGCATGGGCAACATAGCCAGATCCCATCTCTGAAAAACAAGATAAAGGACAGAAAACCCAGGGCTAAGACATAGGAGATAGTTCAGCACATGAGAGAAATATATGGAAATTAGTAAGGAAATAATGTATCAATCATCAAATAGCTGCTAAGGACCTATTAATTGCTAAACATATTGCCTCATCCATGGTTCTCAAATGTTGGTGCCTAGAATCATCTAAAGAGCTTGTTAACAACTGCACATTCCTGAGCTCCACTTTATGAATATGCATTTTCACCAGCACCCGGATGAATCTGATGCAAGTGCCTAACCCTTTGAAAACACTGACTGGTAGTGTAGGGAATGTAAAGGAAATACATGATAAAGTCTCTCCTTCTAGGTAGCTTATTCAGGGGACTGCTATGGTTTGAGTGTACCTGCCAAAACTCATGTTGAAATTTACTTGCCATTGTAACAGCCTTGAAAGATGATACCCTCAAAAGGTGATTAGTTCACAAGGGCAAATAATTAATATGATTATCGCAGTTAATTATTGTGGGAGTGGGTCCCTGACAAAAGGATGTTTTGCCCCCTTCTTGCTTGTCTATCTTGTGCTTGCCTTCTCCCTTTGGCCTTGGGATGACTCTGGCCATGTGTCATCGGTACCATGCTCTTGGATTTGCCAGGATTCAGAACTGTGAGAAATAAATTGCATTTCTTTATAAATTACCCAGACTATGTTATTCTGTTATAGCAGCAGAAAATGGATTGAGAAGGGACAGAAAATAATATGACCCCACTGAGAAGTCTCTTAAGAAAAGATTATCAGTGCTCGGTGTTACCACTTTGGAAACTACCTTCGATAAAACCTAAATTCACAAAAGAAAGCTGAGAGCATGTGATGCAATAGAATTTACCTTCTATACCAGGTAAATGTGTAAAGACTAAATTTAGTGTAAAGAAAGTATAGTCCTTGATGACTTCTATTGGCAAGGTCTTCTGGGAAAGCAGAAGAAAAAAAGAGGAAGCATGGCAAAACACCCATACACACAAAAGAAGGAAGTCAGACAACTCAGGAAAAATAACAAATACAAGAGAAGAAAACATTAAGAAAAAAATGAAAGTCAATGTAAAATAAAAACTACGCCCAAATAGTTAAGACAGTTCTATCGTGTTAAATATATTAATCCTGTGAACCACAAAAATGACAATGAAGAGAAAATCCAAAGTCTAGCAAAAATACTGATACTGTCTAATGGAGTTAAGATGGAAAGGAATTACAAAGAGGACTGAACTCCCCAGGCATACTTCTGAGGTGTCTTATCCAAATACATTTTAGGAGGATAAGGCTGCTGGCTTCCATCTATAGCTTGCCCTGCCCTTTGGAAACCAGTCCCCCAAAAAGATCCTCACTGAAAATCTTCATCTGCCTGAGTCACCTGCAGAGTTTACTACCTGTTTGCCTAGATTGTTGTCCAATCAAATCTCTGAACAATAGCCTCCTGTGAAGATTTTTGTCAAATTAATGTGGTCACTCTATTAAAACAAATTTGTGACATGAAATAAACAAAACATGGTATTAAAAAGCTAAACTGGCTGGGTGTGGTGACTCACACATGTAATCCCAGCACTTTGGAAGGCCGAAGCAAGAGGATTGCCTGAATCCAAGGATTCAAGACCAGCCTGGGCAACTTGATAAGACCTCCTCTCTACAATAAATCAAAAAATTAGCCGGGTGTGGTGGCACATGCCTGTAGTTCCAGCTACTTGGGAGGCTGAAGCAGAAGGATCACCTGAGCCCAGCAGGTCAAGACTGCGATAGCCATTGGTGTGCTACTGAACTCCAACCTGAGCAACAGAGTGAGACTCTTACTAAATAAATAAATAAATAAAACTGAGAGGAATAAGGAGAAATGTTCTGTGAATGGACAGAAAAAAGTTTTTATGACCCTAATAGTATAATAATGCATCTGGCAGAAAATAATTTCTAATCATAAAATGAAAAACTCTAATTTATTCACTAAAACCAGAGGTAAACGGATACTTATGAAGAGCTATAATTTCTTAGTTTTTTTGTTTTTTGTTTTTGTTTTGTTTTGTTTTTTGAGTAGGAATCTCACTCTGTTGCCCAGGCTGGAGTGCAGTGGCACACTCACAGCCATCACAGCCTCTGCCCTCTGGGCTCAGGTGATCCTTCTACCTCAGACTCCCAAGTAGCTGGAATTACAGGCAAGTGCCACCATGACTGCTAATTTTTTCATTTATTGTAGAGATAAGGTCTCACCAAGTTGCCCAAGCTTGTCTCGAACCCCTGGACTCAGGCAATCCTCTCGTCTCCCCCTCCCAAAGTGCTGGGATTACAGGTGTGATTCACTGCACCCAGCTCTTTTTTAGAGTTTTTAATATGAGGATAATTTTTTTTCCCAGGAATGTCTGTCCCACTGTTTTTATTGCATGAAATTTTACCATTAGCTTTCATTCCTCTCTCATTCTTCCTTTATAAAATTACGAGCATTTTTTTGAGAAGGTAACTAATAGCACTAATACCTTGTTTAGTCAGTCTGAAAATTTTAAAAAGTTATTTCTGCTATTAAGGGCTACTTTTGCAAGCTGTTGCTAGCAATCTTAATCAAGGCAGCTGTAAAATGTGGCCTGGTCAATCAAAAGTAGTGAAACAATGAAGAATTATAGGTGGAGCTGTATGAATGTGGACACAGGTTACTAAATAGGGTTAGCCACCTTGAAAAAAGAAAAAGGAAAAGCCCACAATTAAGAAAAACCAATATTGACTGGAAAAACATTACCCTGCTTTATTTGTGATAAATGAGCACATATTTTATGCAGGTATGGGAAGGTTTAGATCTATTTGAAGATCGTAAACCAAAACAAAATGAGGTCTAATGAATTCTGTAAGAACAGAACAATTGGTGCAATCACGAAGTGATTAAAAGGCAGAAGTAAAAAATTCACCACACATTGCAATTATAGCAGATAACATTTCAAGTCTTTTGCTCCATGGATTTGACCACCCGTGCATGTAAAGTAGCATAACTAAGTGATCTGGGAAGTTGCATATACCTAGAATCAAGAAACGTTTGAAACAGTACACTGTCCATTGTAATTTGCTTCAAGACCCCTTCCTAGAGGGTGAGTGATGTTTTTCTGCCTAGTATCATGAGTTTTCAGATGTAAATAATAGCTCCTCTAATGTCTGCTCCTATTACTCCTGAAGATTATTTGTATACTATATAAAATGAGCTAATATAAAACATAGCCAAGGAAACACAAAAATCATGAAACGATGAAATACAGTCTGATTACTATGTGGAAAAAGAAAGAAAGAGCCAGTTTTCCTGGTCAACAAAGAGGTTATGAACTAACTTTAGTCCACAGCATGAAATCTGTACTGTTACAGGTTGAGTATCCCTTATCCAAAATGCTTAAGACCAGAAGTGTTGCAGATTTTTTTTTTTTTTTTTTTTTGGATTCTGAGAATATTAACATTATATTTACTGGTTGAACATCCAGAATCCAAAATCCAAAATCTCCCATGAGCATTTCCTTTGATTGTCATGCCAGTGATTTAAAATTTCAGGTTATCTGGCCGGGCACAGAAGCTCATGCCTGTAATCCCAGCACTTTGGGAGGCCAAGGTGGGAAGATCACTTGAGCCCAGGAGTTCAAGGCCAGCCTAGGCAACATAGTGAGACCTTATCTCTACAGAAAGTTAAAACAAATTAGCCAGGCATGGTAGTGCATCCCTGTAATCCCAGCTACTTGGAAGGCCAAGAGGCCAAAGCTACAGTGAGCCTTGATCATGCCACTGCACTCCAGCTTGGGTGACACAGTGAGATTGTGACTTCAAATAAATAAACAAAATTTCAGATTTTCTGATTTGGGATGCTCAACCTATATTACTTTATGGATGTGGTCATATCTAATAATAACAAAAAAGACTGAGTGTTTCAAGCAACTTACAAGTTTCATGATAAATCCAGCTGATGACCAAGAAAATGATGAACACAAGTTTGATTTAAGGATAATTCATGGTTATCAGAGCAAAGAAATGAGTTTGAGTATCAGGAGTACCACTCAGAAGGCCTTCCAACCCAATCCTACAGGAGTCACGCCCAAGTTCTCAGGAGAGAAATCTGCAATTATTATACCACTGAATTATATAAGATAATGGGAATGCTAAGGTACCACTGAACTGTGAACTTGTATTAGCAACCTAGGGTGAAGAATGGACAGCATTGGATATAATAATTGGATACAATAATTTTGGTTAGATTTATATCAACTTAGAAGAAAAGTTAGTTTGGGGACTGTTTGTAACCTTTGAGGATGATATGAAGCAAGCATTCCTCTGACAGCTTTTCTCCTTATTCTCTGAATCTAGTATGGTAATTCTTATATTCTTAACTGGCTCTGTTCAGGTACAGCAGATATAACTTTTCTTACACCATGAGTCCTCCCACACAGAGCCCTGGGCATCTACTATTAAACCAGTTCATCAACTGCATTTGCATTTATCAGATTGTTGTAAGGTAATAGAAACTGGTATTATCTCATCTTCAATTTGGAAAAATTAGGTCAAAGGAATAAAGATGATGGTTAAAATCTTGGCACTCCACCCTATGTTCAACAAATGAAGGTTGCTGAATCTGGGACACCTCTATTTGACATTAGTTTAACAGACACAAGAGAACATACTGGTTTTTAGTTAGTTTAACCAAAGGCACAAGTAAAAATTGATTATCATACACTGTTCCTTATTCTTCCTTTGCTGTATTATACATATCACTCTTGATTTGTACCAAGATATAACTAGGTGTTGATAATACCTCTGAAGAAATTACAAGCAGAATTCCATACTGTATTGGTATCCCTTGCAGTGCCAATTACAGTGTCTTACTTTTCTATTGCGGCTATAAAAATTAACTCAAATTTAAGAGAAACCAAACCTGCTGACATCTTGCTCTTGGACTTCCATCCTTGAGAACTGTGAGAAAATACATTTCTATTACTTAAATCACCCAGTCTGTGGTATTTTGTCTAGCAAACTAATGCAGATAGCCAGGAACCTTTTTTTTTTCCTAGTCTAGGTGTCACTCTGCCACCTAAACTGGAGTACAGTGTCAGGATTATGGCTCACCACAGCCTCCACTTCCTGGGCTAGGCAAGAGTCCAGCCTAGGCAACATAGCAAGACCTGCTTCAGCCTCCTGAGTAGCTAGGACTACAGGTATGTGCCACCACACCCAGCTAATTTTTTGTAAAGACAAGCTCTCACTATGTTGCATAGGCTGGTCTTGAACTCCTAGGCTCAAGCAGTCCTCAGCCTTATCCTCCCAAAGTGCTGGGATTACAAGTGTGAGCCACTGTGCCCAGTCTCAGAAACCATTTTTAACAGCAGACTGTTACAACTTGATTATAGGTTTTATTCATTGAAACTATAAAATTCATGTTCAATTTGTTTTACTAATGTAAAATGTATCTTTCTCAAAAAGATACAGAATTTGGGAGAACTTTATTGAGAACAATGTTAAGAGTCATGGTTTATTTCCGTTTTTTCCTCATGAGAAGAAAAAGCACAGTGATGTAGTAAGAATTATGAGAAATTTAGCTAAAGGTCCTAAAATAAGCATTAAGAAAAAGATGTACATATTTAACAATATTAATAACAATACAAATTAAATTCTCACTCAAAGGTAAATGCCAGCATGGAAAGCAAACAAAGCCACCCTGTAGCCCAGCTACTCAGGAGGCTGAAGTGGGAGAATCCCTTGAGCTCAGGAGTTAGAGATAAGCTGGGAAGTGCAGCAAAACCCCATCTGGAAAGAAAAAAAAAAAAAGGCAAAACATAAACTAGGTAAAATTTGCAGTAAATGAGAATGGCAAGCCCTAGGCCCTATGTAGTGCACATTGATTGTGTTTGGGCTTCCACCATCCATTTGCTCTACTTCTGGTGACATTTGGGAATCTGTGCCCTTTCTTATTTTCAATCCACAGAACAGAGCCCAATCCCCCAAACTTCAGGAATTATAGTATATATGAGGGAGGGGACCCCCCCAAAACAGAATTAGTTTTTGGAGGGTGGGACCCTTGTAGTACAGGCTCCCCACATTAGGTAAGTGTTCTAGGAACCCATAGGGATCAGTGCACCAGCTAGCATTTTTGTGAGAGGCTGCATTTGACTTCAGTGAATTTTTTTTTGGGGGGAGGGGGATGATTCTTTCAAGGCGTTTGCCCATTTCATGATGGGCAATATACAAGTGCACCTGCCCACACTGCACTGAATGTTCAGCAGTTTTTGACCAAAAACAGCATGACCTCCTTCCCCCTCCTTCCCTATTTACCCGATTTCTCCCAGAGCAACTCCTTCTTGTTTCCTCGATGAAAAAAGCCCTCAAAGAGAAATGTTTTGCCAATGTGGAAGAGTTGAAACAAAAAACAGCAGAAGTACTAAAAAACATCAAAATGGATGAGTTCAAAAACTGTTTTGAGCAACGGAAAAAGCATCTCTATAGGTGTATTGCGTCAAATGGAGAGTACTTTGAAGGTGACTGATGTTTAAGCATGTAAGACTAATGCACAATTTTTTATAAATAATTCCATGTTTTGGGGGGTGTCCTCTCATAACTCACCAATCACCGAATCACATTGTTAATGTCTCCCCTAGAGACTGGTTCAGGGATGGGCAAATTATTCAAAAAAGAGGAGATTTTGCTGGAATGTCTAGGATGAAGACCTTGTTTTTTTTTTTTATAGTTGTTTGTTTGTTTATTAGTTTTTTTCCTCATTGGATTTGAAACATAAGAGATCTTCAGACAAGGACTGAAACTGTTGTCACCAATTGGTACCATCTTGAACCCATGAATGAGGCCAGAACAGAGAAGAGCACAGTTAAGAAATGGTGAGAAGTAAAATTCTGACCACATCATTTCAACCTTGAATCCAGCTATGCCTGATATCAGTATTATCCCAAAATATACAGTTACAAGGCAATGCATTTCTAAATTACTGTCTTTGCACTTACTGTTGTAACAGTATCTTCCAACTAGACTCAGATTCTTTTTTTGTTTTTATTTTTTTGAGTCGGAGTCTCATTTTGTCACCCAGGCTGGAGTGCAGTGGCATGATCAGGGCTCACTGCAGCAAATTCCTGGGCTCAAGCAATCTTCCCTCCTCGGTCTCCCCAGTAGGTGGGACTACAGGTGCAACCTAGCTAATTTTTTTATTTTTTGTAGCGATGAGGTCTAGCTATGTTGCCAAGGCTGGTCTCAAACTTCTGGGCTTAAGAAATCCTCCTGCCTCAGCTCCCAAAGTGCTGGGATTACAGAGGTGAGCCACCATGCCCTACCTAGACTCAAATTCTTGATTGCAATGGCTATGTCTTTTCTGGTCTATTCCCAGCACCTAGCAAAGTACCTGATATACAAAGAGCAGGGTTAATATATTTTTACTGAATGGATATCGAATTAATATACTCACATATTTTCAAAGTGTCTTAAAGACTAGTTCAACCCTATGTAATTTTGACTTTTCCTTAAAACATCGTGAAGATATTTTTGGTCTAGGGTGAATGCGTGACTCACAAAGAACTTACTAGTATCCTCTTAATATCATGGCTCCATATTTCTGGTGGGTGACAACATTTGATACACTTCCAAACACCCCCATAGCAACTGAAGCTTCAAAAATATACCCAAGAGATATATTTTCATCTGTGTCAACTCACATACTGTACATCATTTCAGATCAGGAGACTCAGTAATAAGCTGCAATGGAGATCCTTGTTTGCCTTCTTCCTACTTGGGAGTCCTCAGTGCAGTCTCCAGATTGAAGTTATTCATTTGTTTGTTCATTCTTTCATTCATTCATTTGTTCAGTCAATATATCCTTAATCTGTTCCTGATTAACAGACATCCATTAGCTTAGAGGCCTAAACAACATTCACTTAGTTAATGATGCCAGTTTGGCAATTTCTACTGAGCTCAGCTGAGAAATTCTTCAGGTCTTAGTACATGGCATAACTGTAGTCTACTGCTGGAGGTGAACTGGTCTAGGTGACCTCAGCTGTGGCAGCGGCCATCTGCTCCATGTGGTGACTCATTATTTTATCCTGCGTATTAACTTAAGGCTAAATGTAAAGCATAAAACCCTTAGGTCCGGGATGTTACAAGATAGCAATACCAAGAGAATTTACTGATGAGAATGTGGAATAAAAGTCAAATCTGAGGCCAGGCATGATGGCCCATGCCTGTAATCTCAGCACTTTGGGAGGCTGAAGCAGGAGCCCAAACTCAGCACTTTGGGAAGCTGAAGCAGGAGCCCAAACATTCCATACTAGCATAGGCAACATAGTGAGACCTCACATCTACTTGAAATTAAAAAAAAAAAATTAATCAGGCATGATAGTGCATGCCTGTAGTCTCAGCTACTCAGGAGGCTAAGGAGGAAGGATCATCTTAGCCCAGGAGTTTGAGACTGCAGTGAATAGTGCCACTGCACTCCAGCATAGGCAACAGAATGAGATCCCAACTTATAAGTAAATAAATAAATCAATAGTCAAATCTAGACTTAATAAGGGGAGACTTTATTCAAGAGAATTGCTGCAGTAGGAGGAGAAAGAAAGTAGGGAAAATGCTTTGACCACAGGTCCACAAGTGATTTGAGAGGCAAAAAGAGTTGCTCTTTTATTGAACAACTTTTATAGAACAATGCTAGAAGGAACCAGGTGTAGGAAGGTGGGATGAAGGGGATGAAAGGGTACTGTGATCAAAGACTATTTGACCCCAAGACTATTTGACTATTCTTTATTCTAGAGAAGGCCTGTTTCCAGGTTCAAGATGATGGTGGGGGAAAAGGTTAGGAACCCGGAGGAAGGAGAGAGCTTGACCACATTTTTTTTTCCTCAGTGAACATTATTCTTTTTATAACCATGTAGTGTTTTTTTTGTTGTTATTAATGCTTTGTCCCATTAAACTTTAATTTATCTGATAGTAACATTATAACCCCAGCTTTCTTTTAATTTGTAGATTTTTGGTGCATATTTTTTATCCCTTTATTTTCTACTTTTCATTTTATTTTTGTTGTATAACACAAAAGGCATATAGCTTGCTTTAAAAATCCAGAAGGATATTCTCTTTCAATAGATGAGTTAAATTCATTTGCATTTATTGTGATTATAGATCTATTTGAACTTACTAATATAACATGTTGTGATTTTGTTTATCTTCTCTTTTGTTTTTATTTTCTCTCTTTTTGCCTATGTTGTACTAATTTTTTGTTGTTTCTTTTATTTCTCTGCTGGTTTAGAAGTAATTTTTCTTTTAGCCTTATTCTTACTAAAATTACAAGTTATTCTGTATATTTATCAACCTCCTGAATAAGATAAAAACCATACTATACATATATCTTCTCACCAACTCTTCCCATTTTTTATGTTATTGATTATCAGAAGCTTAGCATCACCTTTTTATGTTTTTATTTTAATTTAATTTTATTATTTTTATTTTTTAGAGACACGGTCTCATTCACAGCAACCTTGAACTCCTGGGCTCAAGTAATCCTTCTACCTCAGCCTCCTGAGTAGCTGGAATTACAGGGGCATGTCATCACACCCAGATGTTCTTGTTTTGTTTTGTTTTTTGTTATAACGATGTGGGTACAAGTCAGGGTTAGGTCCATAAGTGATCTACATGTAGGTGAAGTTTGGGCCTCCAACCAGTCCTCACTTCCCCCAGCTTAGGACCAGGTACACTTTATGTTGCCACGTGTCCTCCCCCATCCGTTGGTGGTGTTCCACTACTGCTGATCCCTCCCTTGTGTTGTTATGGTTTTTGTTTTGTTTTGTTTTGTTTTGTTTGTTTGTTTGTTTGTTTTGAGTCAGAGTCTCGCTCTGTAACCCAGGTAGGAGTGCAGTGGCACACTGCTCACAGCCACCACAGCCTCAACCTGCTGGGCTCAGGGAATTCTTCTGCCTCAGCTTTCCAAGTAGCTGGAACTACAGGCACACGCCACCATGCCCAGCTAATTTTTTTTACTTATTGTAGAGATGAGGTCTCGCCAAGTTTCCCAGGCTGGGCTGGAACCTGTGAGTTCAGGTAATCCTCTCACCTCGGCCTCCCAAAGTGCTAGGATTATAGGCGTGAGCCATCATGCCCGGCCTGTGTTATTATGTTAATGTTCAGGTCCCACTTATGAAAGAGAACATGTGGTACCAGTTCTCTCTGTCTGTGATAGATACACTAAATATGATTGCCTCCAACTCCATCCAATTTGCTGCAAAGTCCATGATTTTGTCCTTCTTTATAGCTGTGTAATAGTCCATCATGTATATGTACCATTTAAAAGTATTTTATTTTATTTTAAAGATGTGGGGTATAATTCAGGATTAGGTATACAAGGACTCATCATACAGATAAATTTTGTGCCTTTCTTCGGTCCCCACTTTGCCTGGTTTGAGATCAGGTACCCTTATTGATGTTGTGTCCCCTCTGCACTCCGACAGTATCCACCACTGTCCATCCCTTTCTTATAGTATTATGGTAAGTTTTCAGGGTCTGCTTATGAGTGAGAACATGTGGTCCTCTGTTCTTTGTTTCAGTGATCACTGAGTATTATAGACTCTAAATCCATCCAAGTTGTTGTGAAGTCCATATGTTTGTCCTTTTTTATGGCCATGTGATATTCCATTGTGTATATGTACCACATTTTTTTTTATCCAGTTCAGTTACGATGGGCAGCATGGTGAGTTCCATGTTTTTGCTATTTTGAATAGTGCTGCAATAAACATGTGTGTGCAGGTATCTTTTTTGTAGAATGATTTGAGTTCCTCTGGGTATATTCCCAGGGATTGCTGGATCATATGGAAGGTCAATGTCTAGTTCTTTTAGAAATCACCACACTGTTTTCCAAAGAGGTTGTGCTGGTTTGCATTCCCACCAGCAGTGTAGAAGCATTCCTTTTTCTTTGCATCCTTGCCAGCATCTGTTGTTTGTTCTATTAATGATGGCCATTCTTCTGGGGTTAGGTGGTATCTCAATGTAGTTTTGATTTGCATTTCTCTGATGATTAGTGAGGCTGAGCACTTTTTCATGTGCTGTTGGCTGCCCACGTATCTTCTTTTGAGAGGTGTCTATTCATGTCTTTTGCTCATTTTTTAATGGGGCTGTTTGTTTTTTTCCTTCCGACATGTTTGAGTTCCTTATAGATCCTGGATGTTAGGCCATACCATGTTTTCTTTATCCAGTCCATTTTTGATGGGCAATAGGTTGGTTCCATGTCTTTGCTATTGTGAATAGTACAGCAATAAACATTTGTGTGCAGGTGTCTTTTTTGTAGAACAATTTATGTTCTTCTGTGGATATTCTTAGAAGGAGGATTTCTGGATTGTATGAAAGTTCAATTTCTAGTTCCTTTAGAAATCGTCACTCTATTTTTCATACAGGTTGAACTAGTTTGCACTTCTACCAGCAGTGTAGAAGTGTCCCTTTTTCTCTGCACCTATGCCAGCATCTATTGTTTTTTGATTTATTAATTATGGCCATCTTTACTGGAGTTAGGTGGTATCTCATTGTGGTTTTAATTTGTACTTCCAGACTTTAAGCTTTACTATAAGGCTACAGTAATCAAAACAGACTGGAACTGGTACAACAACAGGCATAGAGAACAGGACAGAGATTCCAGAAGCAAAAACTCAATCTCTAAACCAACTCTCTTTGACAAAGTCACCAATAATAACCACTGGAGAGAGGAGACCCTATTTAGCAAATGGTGCTAGGAAAACTGGCTGACCACATGAAGAAGAATGAAACAGGACCACTACCTATCACCATATACAAAAATCAACTCTAAATGGATCAAAGACCTAAACGTAAAACCTCAAACTATAAGAATCGTAGAAGAAAACCCAGGAAACACTCTTAGGCACATTGGAGTAGGCAACCAATTCTTGATCAAATCCCCAAAAGTGTATGCCATAAAAGATATGATACACAAGTGGGACTCATCAAACTGCAAAGTTTTTTCACAGAAAGAGAAGTCATCAGGAGAGTGGGGAGACAGTCCACAGAATGGGAAAAAATATTTGCTAATTGTATATGTAGCAAAGGCCTAATATCCAGAATCTACAAGGAACTCAAATGAACCAAGAGAAAAAAAACAAACAGCCCTATTAAAAAATGGGCTGAGGACATAAATAGACATTTCTCAAAAGAAGACATACAGACAGCCAACACTTACGTGAAAAAATGCTCAGACTCCCTAATCATCAGAGAAATGCAAACCAGTTCAGTTTTTTGCTTCTGTTTTTAGAGACAAGATTTCATTCTATTGCCCAGGCTGGTAGCCTCAAGTGATCCTCCTACCTCAGCCTCCCAAAGTGCTTGGATTACAGGCATGAGCCACCACACTTTTAAAACGCAAAATCATTTATTACAATAATCACTCATAGCAGTCAGTTATTAATTAGGTAAATCCATCTATTTTACCACTATATTTTCTCACTGTTTCTTCATCACCCTTTCTTCCTTTGGATTCACTTTTCTTCTTGGTGAAGAACATTCTTTACTATTTATTTCAGTAAGAGTCTGTGGGTGATAACATTCTTAGTTTTTGAATATACGAAAATGTTTTTAATAAATCTTTACTCTTGAGCTATAACACATCAGGACATAAAATTCCAGGTTGACATTGTTTGGAGGTAGTACTGCACAGTTTCTTAGCTAATTAGAAGTCTCCTGTCAAACTCTCAGATGTAACCAATGTGTCTTTTTAACTTGCTATCTTATATTTCTCTTTGTTCTTAATTTTCTACATTTGTTTAATTTGGGATTGTTTTATTTAATCCCATTCCATATGCAATTTTTATGTGATGATGAACTTTTTTTTTTTTGAGTTGGAGTCTCACTCTGTCGCCCAGGCTGGAGTGCAGTGGCACGCTCCCGGCCACCACAGCCTCGACCAGCTGAGTTCCAGGGATCCTTCCGCCTCAGCCTTCCAAGTAGCCGGAAGTACAGATGCGCGCTACTACGCTCAGCTAGTTTTTGATTTATTGTAGAGATGAGGTCTCACCAAGTTGCCAGGGCAGGGCTTGAACCCGTGGGGCTCAGACAATCCACTTGCCTTGGCCTCCCAAAGTGCTGGGATTACAGGCTAAGCCACCGAGCCTGGCCCATTTTTCTTTCATCCAGATATTTTTCAAATTATATTCCTTTATCATTCCCTCTATTCTGTCCTTCTAGAATTCCTCTATATATTTTCTATTTCTCATGAGTTATTTTTTCATGTGTTTCATCTCTTTATTTCTCTAGGCTTGTTTCAAATAACTTCCTTAGCAATTTTGCAGTTTACAAGTTCTTAGATTTTGTTTAGTATAGTAGTCATAATTTCTATTGTGTTTTTATAACAATTATTACATTTTATATTTCCAGATTTTTGAATAATTTTATTTTTTTAAAAATCTACCTGCTCTTGGATTCATACGTACCTTTTTGTTGTTGTTATTTCATCATTTCCGTGTTCTTGCTTTATGTATATTATTAATTTTCTTTACTCTTTGAATATTTTAAACATTCTCATATACAATTTCAGAAAATTATTTTGCTATTCACTTGTGGATAGAATGTTTTGATATGAGAGTTGGTTATCTAGTTTAGGATGAATTTAATTTTACTAATTTAAAACTGGTTTCTAAGCACTTTTTCAAAAACTTTATTGAGTTAAAACTGACATACAATGTGCTGCACATATTAAAGTATGTAATTTAATGAGTTTTGACATACGTACATACCCATGAAACCATGCCACAACCAAGATAGTGAATATACCTATCATCTCTAGAAAAATCTTTCTAAGTGCACTTTGGGGAATAGATTTTTCTGCTTTGTGTTTGTCTTGCTTTTCTTCTCCCAATGTTTACCTTTCTATGTTTGACAGATTTATTGTGATTTTTATCTAGTTTACCAAGTTTCCCAGTTTGAAAAAAGTCTTAAAATAAGGAGTGAATAGACTGGGTATTGTGGCTCAGGGTGGTACACTCAGCACTTTGGGAGACCAAGGAAAAGAATTACTTGAGACCAGAAATTAAAGACCAGCCTGAACAACATAGCAAGACCCTGTCTCTATAAAAAGAGAAAAAAATTAGCAGGGTGTGGTATTATGCTCCTGTAGTACTAGCTACTCAGGAGGCTGAGGTGGGAGGGTTGCTTGAGCCCAGGAGTTTGAGGCTACAGTAAGCTATGATTATGCCACTGGATGACAGAATGAGGCCTTGACTCAAAAACAAAAAACAAAAAATGAAACAATGACCAATGGATAGAACTTATATACTGCTAGGATGACAATGGTTTATATCATTGCTCCTAATTCACAGCTACCAGATGTGAACTCTAAACCCTGGACATGGACCAAAATGCTTTTAAACCTCAGTGTATAGGAGCAAATCTCTTTTCAAGCTCCAGTTTTTACATTGTGAGCCTGACTTTGGTGTGTGCCACTCACACAGCTCAACTCACCCTGCAGAAGCTCTGTCTCCTCTGTAGTTTCTGATTCTGGAGCCCAGACTTGCAGCTTCAGATGGGTTGATTGATGTCTGTCTCATCAGTTGAATCAAGAAAATGCTTATCTTATTCTTAAACTGAGCCAAGTCCTTTACATTTTTATGCATTTTTTCATAGCCATGTGTTTGCGGGGAGAGTGAAAGGACTTTCCCTTGTGAATCTCACAACTCACAGGCACATTTTTGATCAAAAGCTCTCCAGACTAAATTCTTAATCACTAGGTAGATAGTCTGAGCATATTCTCTTTCTCTACAGTTGAGTCCTTCTACATTAATTCATGACTTTTCGAATTGAAACTTGTAAATTAAAGAATTCACTCTTCAGTTCCTACATCTTTGCTTTAGTCTTCAGAGTTCAGGTTTCGTACTAGCTAGGCCTATAAGAAATCCTTCAAGGCCGGGCTCGGTGGCTCAGCCTGTAATCCCGCGCTTTGGGAGGCCGAGGTGAGTGGATTGCCTGAGCCTGCGGGTTCGAGACCCACCTGGGCAACTTGGCGAGACCTCATCTCTACAATAAAAATCAAAAAATCAGCCAGGCGTGGTAGT
>CAUYQG010279291.1:60000-71377 GCA_963574415.1 Tarsius wallacei | reverse complement strand
GCCAAAGGGCGATCTTTGATCTTCGACCTTGACAAGGAACAAAAGTTTACTAGAGATTATTATGATAAGTCATGAATTGAAAGGTTGGACTCTCCTGGACTTGCATCTGATGGAGATTTGCCGACGGGGGATGGGATAGGCTGCTGCTTGTTTTTCTTTCTTTTTTTTTTTTTTTGAGTTGGAGTCTTGCTCTGTCGCCCAGACTGGAGTGCAGTGGCCACTCCCGGCCACCGCAGCCTCGACCTGCTGGGCTCCGGCAATCCTTCCGCCTCAGCCTTCCAAGTAGCTGGAACTACAGGCGCGCGCTACCACGCCCGGCTAATTTTTTTTTTTTATTTATTGTAGAGATGAGGTCTCGCCTGCCCAGGCGGGTCTCGAACCCGCGGGCTCAGGCAATCCACTCACCTCAGCCTCCCAAAGCGCGGGATGACAGGCTGAGCCACCGAGCCCAGCTTTGTTTTTCATTAGTATGTCTGAATGCTTTCTAATGGTTATGCTGAGGCAAAAAGACTAAACTAAGAATAAGCTAAGTTCCTTCTAGGTTTCTGTAGATACCTTTCAGGAAGAATGGGCTTAGAGAGTTTAGGCAACTTGTCCAAATCACATTCTAAATAGGATGCAACGTTGGGATACTAATCTATTTTCTTCTGACCACAAAGCCCCCTTTCCACCATTTCACCCTGACTCCTGGGTGGGACCAGCCTTATCTGATGCCTGAGTCCCATGACTGGACCCAAATACAGAGTCAGACAGCTTCTGCTCGAATGTCTCTGACAGGATGACGGGGCCCAAGCCGCCTGCCTCACTCTTTTTATTTTTTATCGTTTTAATTGTGGTAAAACATACATGACATAAAATGCACCATTTTCACCTTTTTAAGTGTACAGTTCACACTGTTGTGAATGCAACTCTAGAACTTTTCATCATCCCAAACTCCACACTCATCCAAAAGTGACTGCCCATTTCCTTTGACCCAAGGCTTCCGGCAAGCACATTCCTACTTTCCGTCTCTATAAACAGGACTATTCTAGCTACCTCATATATGCGGAACCATTCCCATTCATCCTTATGTAAGTGGCTTGTTTCACTTAGCGTGATATCTCAAGGTGCACCCGTGTTGTGGCATGTGTCAGAAGCTCCTCCTTTTTAAGGCTGAACAGTCTCCCATTGTCTTATATCCCACATTTTGCTTATCCATCCATACATCCATAAGTGTTTTGGATGTTCTGCCTCTTGGCTAACATGAATAAGGTGCTGTGAACATAGGTGTGCAAATGAAATATCGGTTTAGATTCTGGCTTTCCATTATTTTGGATATATACCCAGAAGTGAAGTTGCTGGATCATACAGTCATTTTATGTTTAATTTTTCGAGGCCTCATCATGCTTATCCCTCTTTGGACTCTCTGGCTTCCATGGCACTCAGTCCCAATCTCTCATCCTTGTCCCAGAGAAGCTCTAGCTGCTTTCTCGGAGTTGTCCTGGATCTAGCCCTCTGGGGAGAAGGTTTTTGAAGCCTTGGACCTTGGAAGGACCCTTGTGCGTGTGATTACTTGGCTAGTCGTGCTGTTTGTCAGAGAAAATTAAGATCCTTCATACACATCTTTTCAGGCAGAAAGTTGCACCCTTGACACTCACGCCTTCCAGGTATCTGTCACTTTACCCACTTGGCATCCATATCTCCGTCTTTGGGGGAGAGCGCCAGGTTTGGGACAGTCCTTTTGAGGAACTGCACACAGTCTTGGGAGGACTGCCAGTCCAAAGGCCCTGCCCTTCCCAAGCCAAGGCCTGGGCATCACTGAAGTTCTCTCATCCTGCTCTCTCAGCCTTCCCCCCTCTCTCCTTCTCCCCGTCTCGTCTCTTACTTCTTCCCCTTTGAATCTGGACAGACGCCATTAAGGGCTCAGGTAAAGGCAACCTTGGCACTCACCTCTTGCCAGCCTGCAGAGTGTCCCTGAAGCAACTGCCTAATGAATTCCTGTCTCCTGGGTCCCAAGGTTTCTTGTCCTCCTCACATTCTTCAGTCTTCCCTATTTCTGTGTACGACAGCCAGTGAACTGGCGCACGTTGTGCTTTCACAGGCAGAGAGGAAGGGAAAGGCACCCCGTCTCTTTTGCTAGAATGCCGTGCTGCAGAGAACAGCTCTAGGCCCCTCTGTGCCACCAGCACCCGCCTCCCCTCACCCCTGGATGTGTAAGAGCAGAGCTGACAGCAGACACGCCTCTCCCCGTGCCATAGCCAGGAGAAGGCACACGCCTGCCACTCCAGGGCAAGACCCCGTCAGCCACCCCTTCCGGGCCCCTCCCATGCAGTGCTGGGCAAGCCAGCAGGGCTGTGGTGAATGTTTACTGAATTGACTTGCAGAGGGGTGGGCGGGATCCTACGCAATTTGGGTTTTCCTCTGCCTAAACAGACAGTCAACTAGATAATTAACTGATTCAAGAAGTGGGGGATTGACAGCATTTCTGAAAAGCACATACACTGACAGAAGCCGGGCTCAGATGAACGCAAAGGGAAGAAGCTTTGTTGAATACTTCCCAAGGAATCACAAGAGAATGCTGCAAAATGAGTCGAGAGGGTTCATCGATGTCCTCCCTACTGCCATGTCAGGACATAGCCCTCTGTGTCATCGGAAAGACTTGACTCTGAATGGAGCGGTCACCTGTGCCAGTGCCCCCTCCCCCTACACACACCCTTTTTAGTGACTGATTACAACAGTCTTGATTGAGGGGCACCAAGTTGCAAGGGAATTACCTAAGACATTACATAGAAAATTCCGAGTGCCAAAGGTGGCCACCCCAAAATGACCAGTCATCATCATTGTCGTAACGGTCGCCATAGAAAGCCTCTGGAGGTTGCCCAACCAAGGGCACTGGGGAGAGCCCGCCACACACAGGCCAGCCCTGCCCACTGAGTCCTTGCCTGAGCAAGGGACACTGGGGAGAGGCCGCCACACACCGACCCGCCCTGCTCTCTGAGTCCTTGCCTGAGCAGTGCTTCCTGCGCACCCAGGCAAGAGGCAGTGGCCAGTGATGCTCTGATGGCACCTGCTGCCTTGGGCCCAGTTTCCCTCAGAAGCATGCCAGAGATTTCAGACTTCAGCTTCTATCTCTGAAATTGGTCATCCAGGAAGTCCTCTTAGAAAAATAATGAGGCGTGATAAGAGCTTAAAGGATAAGACTGACTCAACGTGGCCATGGCGTGAAAGTGTACAGGGCCATGGAATTTAGAGTGATGCAGACTAGAGCTTAAATTCTGGCTTATGTTAGCACTGACACCTTGAGAAGTCACTCAGCCCCTCTAAATCTCCGTTTCCTTCTCTAAAACAGTGACGAAATATTTACTCCAAACAGGTATTGGGAGGATTCATTGAGACAAAACATTTTGAAGTCCCTGGTAGAGTCTGGTTTATGAAACTGTTGAATAAATGTTGGCCTTTACTCTTCCCTAATTCATCAGTTCTGTGGTCCATACCCTATGACAACTGGATCCAGATTCTAGAATGCTGCCATACTCAGGTGAGAGTTACAGCTAGAGAGCAGCTCAAACCTGAGCCTGCAGTGGCAGAAAGAGACTCATTTGGCCGCACCGGGCCTTGGCTTGTCTGAGTCTTCCCAAAGAAGGGCAACCCATGGTGAGTGAGTAATAGTCACTGGGCCAGGGACGGGAGTGGGGGCGGGGGCAGGAAGGGGCGGAGTCCTCTTGGGGAAGAGCCCTAAGGGACCAAGTCTGGCTAAGGATCTCAGAACTGAGCAGCTCAGGGTCTATCCTCCCACATAGTCCTCCCACCCGGAGTCATAATGTTTCACATCACTTTGTCCTGTTCACTTGGTTTTTGTCTCTTTCCCTAACAGGAAGGGAAGTTCCTTAAGGAAATCTTTCAGGTCTTGTTCCCCAGTGAATTTCCAGCAACAAACAACCACCGTGCTGGCACAGAGCAGGTGAGCAACAAATATATCTTGGATAAATTAATGAATGAGCTAAAAGCCATGACTTCCAGGGCCACCCGTGTTCTGAGTTCCTCCAGAAACTGGCTTTGAGACCAGAACTCAACTGCAGGTAGTTTATTCCGGAGGTGAATAAACATTGGTGGGAGTGTGGGGAGGCGAGATAAGGAAGGACAATAGGCAGTAAATGGTGTGTGACTTGTGGGTGACTAAGGCCTGATCCCAATGGTGAACCTGGGGACATCCCTGAGCTGTCTCAGGAGAGCAACCAAGGAGGCGGTGTGTTTATCCACTAACTTCTGGTAGAGGAGGGGAGGGAAGAGAGGGGAGGGAATGGAAAAAAAGGGAATGAAAATGAAGTCGGGAATGGAAATAAAGAGCAGGGATGCCGACGTCCACGCGCTTCTCCTGGCTCAGGGCTCTGAGAACCCTCTCCGGCACCGGAGTGCAGGCTTCTGCAGGTGGGAGTTGGTCCCATGTTCACAGGAGAGACAAGGACCAGGCAGTATCTGCTCGACCTCTGCACCGGGAGGCTGGAGGCATATACGTGTGAGGGGCGGGAAAGTGATGGTGTGAGCTGTGAGCCCATGGAGCTGTTTTCTGGAAAAGAGAAAGAGCCCCCAAATTATTCCTGGTGCCCACAGCCCCCCCCCACCTCCACCAGGGACTTCTCGGGAATCCAGACCACCTGCCCTCTGCCCCTCAATCCCCGTCTCTGTGTGGAATGGTGCCTTTCAGGGCTAGGCTTCACAGCCTTGTTGGAGATGCTCTCTGAGGACCCTTTTCCTTGGCCATGCAGCATTGCTAGGCAACCTCATATCTGTCTGTCCTGAGACTCTGTTCCCACTGAATGGTTCACCCATGAGTACACTCATTTGCTCATGTCTCCTCCAGGCCTTCTCTGAGATAACAGGACAAGTCAGAGAAGTGTACTGGCTTCTGATGCCCTGGGGTTTGCTTCAGCTTCTGAGGAGATATGCATGCAAAGGGCGGGAAGATTTTGGCTAATCCTCATGCTAGGACTCATACTAATTAACCTCTTGGTGTTTTCTGAGAGAAAAGGGGAAAAGCAAAAGAAGAAAATGTAGCCCAAATGGCAAAGTGACGATGATTCTTCAGTCTTTTACCGAGCCTCAATTTTGGCCAGTGTGGGACCTGGAATTATTCTTTGGGAAGTGACAGGCTTCCTGACCATCCTGCTGGAGAAGGCCGATGTATAATAATTCCCCAGGAGACAGAGCTAGCTTTAATCCATGAAGCAAGCCAACAGAAACTTAACCTCTTCATAGCTACATTATTCCTGACAGTCAATGTTGAATAGATACGTTGTACTATGGAATCTTATACAGCTATAAAAATGGATGAATGACATACAGTGACACACACCATGAGTGAATTTCACAAACACAGCATTGACTGGTAGGAGCCAGACACAAAAGTGTCCATACATGCGATATGAGATACTGTATGACCTCCTGTAAATCATTAAAAACAAGTGAAGTCAATTTAAAGTGTTACAAGTTGTGGAGTTTTAAAATATTTCTATAAAATGTTTGATAACCCTCTCTTTGAAAGATGGAACCTGATTATGTCCCCATGAATATGGGCTGGACTTAATGACAAATAGGATGTGGTGGGAGTGATGCCATGTGACTTCTGAGCTAGGCTTCACCTGGCTCTCTGGAGGAAACTGGCTGCTACGTTATGAAAAAACTCAAGCAGCCTGTAGTGAAGGTCCACATAGCAAAAAATTAAGACATCGCACAAACAGCCAGTACCAAATTTCCAGCCATGTGAGTCAGTCATGTTGGAAGCAGATTCTCCTTCCTCAGTCAAGCCTTCAGATATCTGTAACCCTGGCCGATATTTTAACCACAGCCTTATAAAAGACTCCAAGTCAGAACCATCCAGCCAAACGGTTCCCAGACTCCTGACCCACGGAAAATATGAGAGATAATAAGCATATGATTTCATTTTAAGTAACAGCTAACTAATACTGATGTCAGTATACTCCCCCGGGAGAGGAGGAATACTGACTGGAAGGGGACAGTAATGGGACTTCCGGGGTACTAACAATGCTATTTTGCTATTTGTGTGCTGATTTCATGGATGTGTTTGGCTTGTGAAAATTTATTCAGCTATAGACTTATTATCTGTATATTTTTCTCTTTGTACGTTACACTCCAATAAAAAGTTCAAATTGTTTAAAAAGAAAAAAAGAGTCTTTAGCCCCAGCAGTGATCCCTGTACAGTGGATCACCACTCCCAGATGTTATTGCCGGGATGCTTGGAGACAGAAAGAAGGCCACATTTTAGACAGTCTGAGCCTGGTACAAGTCTCGATTATTTCTTGCATGCCGCATTCAGGAAACCAGGGACAAAGGAGGCTGGCGGGGAGCCTATGAGCAACCCATTGCCTTTGCTCTGACTTCCATCTCGGGTTGTTTTATTGCTCTCCCGAAAACTAATAAAGTCAACCCAGGGCCTTAGCTTCCCCTCAGTTCCAGAACGGAAGGTTTGGAAACCTGATACATAACACAGTGGGATTGATTCTGGTACTGCAGAGCTAAGGCCTGAACCCAGACTCCTGGGACCCCCAAGGGGTAGGATGGCTGGGGGTGACCTGTCTGGGAGCCAAAGCCTGCAGCTTGCCACCATCACTGTCAGTGTGAATGCCATATTTCTACTCAAGCAGGTATCGACTCTGTGATCATTGTTATCACCACGGTTGACAGATTGAGCTCATTTCTTATCTTTTCTTGGTTTTTTTTCCTGCTTTATTCTCCTAAGTCTTGCATGGCTTGGGCCCTAAGCTAGGCCAAGGAGGATTTATTTCCATTTAATTCCTTAGATCGGTGCACTGATCGCTGCTTCATACCTGTTCTAAATTCCTCCATGAGGACCAAGTAGGGCATAGCAACTTGGACAGATTCCTAATGTCCCTTTTTTAATTTTCTTCCCATTCTCCCTTCATAAATCCTTCATCTCTCCAGCCAAGACCACCTACTCATGGTTCTCCATTCAGTTCCAGGATGTAATCACCTCTGGGGTGTCACCTATCTGTTTGACTTTCTAAGCTCCTACTGAACCTTCAAAACCCCAGTCACCATCCAAGAAAGGCAGTAGCCTTCCTTGGTCCCTTTACTAAAAGGAGGAGTTCCTTTTATGACTCTACTCTGGAAATCACTACCAGATTTTCTCTCTTGAGGTGTCTTTTTCCCTGTGTGAAAAGGCTGCGTCCTTATCTGACCTTTCTTCCAGAATCTCCACAGGTTGAAGGGAGGGTGCACAGATCTGAGTTCCTATGTGGTCACTGAAAGATGGAAGGTCCAGCCATGTGCCCACCATCTGCCTGGCTGACACCTCCAAGAGTAGGAGGCTCTTAGTTTGAGTTTCCCCAAGAATCTGACCCTGAGCATGGATCTGACTGTAGGAAATACTGGGAGAGGCGGCAGCGAAAGGTGCACCAGCTATGGGAGCTTTTTGAAGATGGCTACCACAGTGGTACCTGGCACCACGGGGGATTATGGGAAGTCCCACTTGGGGTGAAAGGAGCTTCTGTGGTACACATCACTGTCAACAGTCATGGGCTGAGGGCTGTTTCTGGGGCTGCTTATACCTAGCACTTCCCACCTGCTGGGTACAGGCAGAGTAGCCTTCAGTGCTTCTGGAGCAAATAGCCCTGAGGCACAGTGACGCAGACACTGACACTTGGATGATAAATCAGGTCAGCTCAGGCTGGAATGATGACTCCAGGAGTCCGGGTTGGGGCTTGGTTACCCCTGGTCTCACCCACTGAACTCTGGTCCTGCTGCTGGGATGACCCCGTCCCATTATCCGGTCCACAATTCCCACAAGCTGTTGTGAGAGGCAGCAGTGGTCCCAAGGCCAGGGGTTCACAAATATTTACAGGGACACTGGGAACATTCCCCCTCAGGGCCAGGCCATGCCTCCTCCCCGGCAAGTGGTCAAGCAGGCCTCACACAGTTCTACACTTTGGTGTACGGAGCGTCCTCCAGTCAAAGAATTTCCTCCCATCCCTCTGTTGTCCTCCACGGTGAACTCCCCTCTTCCCAAGGGCATTAACAAGCTACCCACCTGAAACATCCGTCCTTGGAAAGGGGAAGCATACTGGTCAACTCCAGACAGCCCTGGTTCCTATCACGCGGCTGGCAGAAACCCCAGGACAGACGGTCTCTTGGTGGCCTGTCACTGGTATGTAATTACAGCTTGGTGGAAATTTCAGAGGAGCCACTCACTAGGGCGGCAAGTGAGTAGAGTTTCCACTTTGTAGTCCTTCAGTATGTGCTAGATTGTGCATTTGATTTTGCAAAATGTTCGTCTCTGGTATTTCTTCCGTTAGAACTCAAAAAATCAGGAAGAACTCAAAGCTATATTTTTAAAAAACTTAATATAAACAATAAAATCACTGAAATCAAAAGCGAAAGTATTATCCTTCACGCATTCAGAGTTCCTTCCTCAAGTAGGTAGAGAAACTCGGTAGAGTGTGTCAAAGAGTCTCTCGGAGGGCATTAAAGTCTACAGTCGTGTGGCTGTGTCCCAGGATGTTTAGAGGCAAAGAGAATCCCAAGTCATAAGAAATCTCCTTGTGTACATATGTCATCTATTTTCGAATCAGTGTTGTACACGTGTAGATGAAAATAGAGGTACCTGGAAGTGTTTTGATAATTTATATCAGGCAGAGGAATAATGAATATTATCTCTGAAATGTTCCTGACAGGAAAAGCAGTCCTGATAATGATTTTAAAGTGACCTCATAAGTTAATTATTCTGTCTTGTCCCCTAAGGTGAAGACAACAGTCAGGGGTTACTTTTCTCCATAAGGAGATGACGCAGGGAAGGACCCATAGGACTGACTGGTCATCATGGCTAGCAGCTTCCTCACCAGCGAGTCAAAGAGTAAAAATGTGTGAACTCTGAATTTCAAGATTGTCCAGATCTTAGAGATTTGGAACCCAAGGTCCAGCCCAGCACCGAATAGATGTCAGATCTGTAGCCACGGCAGTTGATTTGAAACTTTCAGTAAAGTTTTGTCAAGTCCTTGGTGAGGGCCATATCCCAGAAGCCTTGACTTCCTCATCAGCTATACCCAAAACACAGGACGTCATTCATCCTCAGTGACCACTCACTGGACACATTTTCTTACCTTGGGAGAGTGGTAAAGGGTTCTTTGCAAGATGCCTAGGCAAGTTGTTGCTGGTCACGCTGGCTCTGGTACGCAGATTCTGAACTCCCTGAATCATGGCAGTAAGGTAGTCTTTGAGGCCAAAGGAAGAACCTTCTGGCCAGTGCCCACCGTACTAGAGATTTTTAACACACTGTTGGGCAAACATACACCAGGTCTGGTCTGCTTGTTCTCCTGGGGTACATAAGAAGACATCAGGTAAGGCCTCCTGGGAGGGGCTGGGTTATAGGATGTAGCCCCAAACAGACACACCACAAGCTGCTGTCTCAGCCTCATTCTGTGTCAGAGGAGGGCCTTGTGGCTGGGCCACCAGAGATGTTTAGAAGAGCATGAAGAAGCCGGGCTCGGTGGCTCAGCCTGTCATCCCGCGCCTTGGAAGGGTGAGGTGAGTGAATTGCCTGAGCCCACGGGTTCGAGACCCACCTGGGCAACTTGGTGAGACCTCATCTCTACAGTAAATCAAAAAATTAGCCGGGCGTGGTAGCGCGCGCCTGTAGTTCCAGCTACTCGGAAGGCTGAGGCGGAAGGATCGCCGGAGCCCAGCAGGTCGAGGCTGCGGTGGCCGGGAGCGGACACCGCACTCCAGTCTGGGCGACGGAGTGAGACTCCAACTCAAAAAAAAAAAAAGAAAGAAGAGTATGAAGAGGAAGACAGAGAAACTCACTGCAGAAAAGAGGCTTAGAGGTTTTCTTTCACTCCCAAAAGATGGTGAAGGACCTCCATGGCTTTGCATTTCAATGTGTAGGATACTAGTGATGTGAAGTCTAAGAAAAATAGTCACTTCTAAGAGTGAGGTTTCCTCACTCGGGGTATGCACAGTCATCCCGAACTGCTCTTATTTTATTTCCCTTTAGAAGAGGGTAGAGTCTGGACTCTCACTCACTCCGTTCCGTTCAGTAATTACCTGTCAGGCACCACCGGATGTTCAGCCCAGTGCCAGTCTCAAATGGGCCTATGGAGATAGGTGTATCCCATCTGGCCTTTAAGGAGCTCTCAGTCTCTTAATCTAGGAGGCAGAAAGATTAGACAAACCCATGTGAGGATGGCTGTGGCAACACTTTCAGCTTCCTGTCATGCTCTTCCCTTATTCCACTGTCTCAGCCTGAAGCCATCCTCTCCAGAGGCCACCCTGCTCTTGTCCCTCACATGGCTCCCTAGCGCTGGTCTTTCTGTCCTGCTGTCCTCTCCGTTCCCTTTGCGAGCATTTTATAATCTGAAATGACGTACGCGCCCTGATGTTTATTGCCCATCACAACCCTAAATGCAAATGCTCTAAGAGCAAGGCATTTATCTGCCCGTCTTCCTTTCTCATCACTGTAACCCAAAGGGTGCCGCCCACAGGGAATGTGTGGATATATGTCAAATGGATGAATCAAGGTACACATCTGCTGAGGTCATTTGATTGAGCGTCAAAATGGTTAGCATCATTGGCAACTTCTGCCAGTGAAAAAGAAGAGAAAGATCCATGTTGACTTGAGTTCAGAATGAGGTGGATTTCAGGGTAGGCCCTAGCAGATGGCTAGCGCTGGGACAGGCTGAGAGGTAAGGGTGTGGAGGCAAGTAGAAGGAAGGAGAATGTGAATGAACAGACTGTTGATGGAGACTAGACAGTGTGGGGAAGGGAAATAGGGTGAAAATCCTCTGAGATTGCGCCCCCACCTGTCACCACTCCGAGAGCCAGTTCTCTGTTTCACCAAAGATGTCAATGTCCTGGCCGACACGTCTCACAAGATTTATTGACATAAAAGACACCATTCTAAAGACTTGGCCCAGGATCACCCATCAAACCTGCAAGTTTGAAAGGATTAGAAGCATACTCGGGGCACATATTTCATCCTGACTCTAGACTTAATTAAGATATTGCTAGAGCAATACCACAGACAAGCAAAGAACTAGCAGTTTTTTCAGCCATCCCCATCCCTCTAAAAAATAAAATAAAATAAACGTGGATTGCATGGAGTGAAGTATTCATAATTATTTCATGCAGAGGGGGAAAAAAAACGAGTGAAGAGGTGTCAGAAGCTCATGTCATCAATTTCACAGATTTGGGTTTAATCAGAGCACCTTATAATGCTAAAACACCAGCCTCTTTATTCTAAGATGTTTGTAGGTATCATCAAATCAATATCAGTTGAGATACTCTTTAATGATGTGATCATTTCAAAATTAGACTAATTTTAATTAGCAACAAAAGCATTTTGGAACAGAAAACCCGTAGCTTTCTC